>RJWJ010000866.1:7188-168196 GCA_004363605.1 Indri indri
CAGCTAAAAAAATATATAGAAAAAATTAGCCGGGCATGGTGGCGCATGCCTGTAGTCCCAGCTACTCGGGAGGCTGAGACAGTAGGATTGCTCAAGCCCGGGAGTTTGAGGTTGCTGTGAGCTAGGCTGACGCCACGGCACTCGCCCCAGGCAAGGGAGTGAGACTCTGTCTCAAAAAAAAAAAAAAAAAAAAAAAAAAAAAAAAAAAAAAAAAACTTAGGAGCAATTTCAGACACGTGCTTACAACTAAAATGCCCTTCCTACTTTCCCAAGAGAGCCTGGTGGGTTGAGTCTTCTGTACAAGGCAACCCATGACCTTCCATCCGATGTCCTTCACTCTTGGAATAGTCTGAGGGCACATAACACAGAACATGAAAAGGGATTGGGATTATGAGACACCAAAAAGAATTATCATTAATCTATTATAAAGGCATAACCTAAATCAAAACCCCTTTGGTTCTTTAACAAAACCAGCTTGTTCCCACATGGGGCTTTCTGGAACTTTCTGTCTCTTGCTCTCGGTAGGGTCAACTCTCCACCAAGTGCTTAGACATCACCTCTCCCAGATGCCTTCCCTGACCACGACTATCCTGACACTCGAACCGTTCTGTGTCTCACTGGCTTCACTTTTCCCCTTCAGATCGGATTTCATCTATAGCATCTTAGGTATTTCTTGGTCCACGTGTAAACGTTTGATCAAAATGGCAGCAACAGCTGAGTGTTGCTCACCACCTAGGAGTCACCTTACCTAGGATAGTTCCTGAAAACCATTAGATAATCAACAAATATTTGAATTAATAAATACTTAATAGTTAAATCACTGCTAATCCACCAAATCTATCAGTTTGGCTACTACCATCTCACATTAAATATTAGTATTTATATTATTTTATTTATATTATATTTATATTTATATATTTATACTATATTAATATATTATAAATATTATAAATATTTATAAATATTATATATTACCTAAATATAATATATGGATGATATAAATATTATCCATATATAATATATTTTATTTATATATTTATATATATTTTTCTAAGCATTTCCTACCTTAAATTTTAACAACAGAACAGCATCTATCATCATCAATTATAGTTCCTTTTTCTTTATTTTGCTAAGACTGATAATAGTTTAATTGGAACAAATAAAATATATAATATTAAAACAGATTTGGGAGCTGTTTTTTACCTTTTTGTAAGAACTTGCATGGCAGTGCACAACCTTCAGACAATTAAAAGGATGTTCTGATAACTCCTTCCTGCTGTTACTAGAAGACAAGTTATTTGTGCTAAGAGAGCAAGAAACCCTACCTCAGAGAAATAGGGAATTGAGTAGTTTGCAGTTGCAAGAACAACAAAGTTAGCATTCAATTAAGCTCCATCACAAGATTTATACTAATCATTAACCAAAAGTTGTCTTCTGTTCAGTTTCAGGAAATTGAACAACACCCTGACGCAGAAAGAGACCCCTTAAAAATTAAGCAATAATTATGGTATGTTTGCAAAATGCAGTCTATCTTTTGTATCTTGAGTTTCTTGGCTGTGTAATTTGCATACACATTAAACTCTGTGGGAAATCGGAAAGCAATTCAGAATTCAACAATTAAAAGATACAAATTAAAATTGTTAGCATTAACTTAAAGTTTATTGCTGGTGCAATGCTCTTGGATATAAATGAACTCTGATCCAGCCGCCATTTCTCTCTTGGAAGGTTCAAAATACTTTCCACTTAGGTTTCCAATTGTACCTTTAGGTCATTAGTCTTGCCAATGCCACTTCATGTTCATAAATATATTCTTTAAATAAATATAAGCATGTATTGGATTCAGATAGTTTTTTTTTTTTTTTCCATTAGAAAGACAAGTTGAGTCAAATCACTCTGGTGTTCAAAAGGACTTGCCCTCTCTTAAAGTGTCTTAAAATTATTTGGGGAATCCTCGGATATTTCTGTATTTAATCTCGGCTAATAGTCAGAAAAGACCACTATTTAGAGTGGTAAGTTTGAGAGCGAAACAGTCAACACAACAATAGCCACATATTACTTTTTCCTTTTTATAGATCTATATTTTAGTTATAAATAATGCGCACTATCTCTACATATATGTATAGAAACTGATGAGAAAATCTGCAGTGCTGCACTGAAGTTTTCTTGGTAACATATTAAGAACTCTCTAGTCTAACTGCCTAGATGCAAAGCTCAGCTCTATCCCCTCCTAGATCTAAGACTAAAGGTATGTTATCCTTTCAGCCTCTGAGTCCCCCTCTGCAAAATAGGGATAATAATAGTAATCAACTCGTAGATTGGTTGTGGAGATTGAATGAGGAAAAATTTAAATCCCTATATTTGACATGTAGAAAGTGCTCAATAATTACAAACCATTATTTTTGTTTATTTTGGTAATGTAATGTAATTCGATTATGAATCAAATCCCAGCCCTACTGCTTCCTGGCTCTATGTCCCTGGACAAGTTATTAATAATTAACCTCTTTGTGCCTCACTGTCCTCATTGGTAAAATGAGGATATAGTACCTACATCACGGGGTTGTTAGGCTAGAAAATGAGTTAAACACCCCCAAATCACTTACAATAGTGCCTCGGATATATGCAAGCTTAACTATTTTAAACAATAAATATGCATGTATAAATAGGTAAATAGATATAGATAACTGGATATATATACATATACATATACACACATGCACAGAGATAATGAAAAACAGCTGTTCCAATATAAAATTGGAAAAATTCCAGTGTTATGTTAATGTTATTCTAAACTAGAGATACTCAATATTATTGTGTTAAATTTAAAAACAAAGGTTGGATTAAACTTTCTTATATTCGAGATGGCCAGGAAATCAAAGAGCAATGATTTATTGGGAACTGCCATGTATTCTACATGGCCAAGTTTCAGACACGACAAAATGCTCTTGACATTATAACTCACGGAATATACTTGGATCATTGATGGTCCTTCAACATGCCCCAGGGCCACCAACGTGGGGACCAATTATCAAGGTAAGTCCAGAACTTTAGATTTTTATGCTATAAATATACTTCCAATGGGAAAAAGCGAGCAGGGACTAGAAAGTTTCAGACTCACAGGAACGGGGTTATTTTTTCCTATATGTGTTTTCTAATAATGTGGTGGTTCATTTACGGGGGGATGGAGAGAGAGAGAGAGGCAGATACTTACGCATTGAGTTGTAAAATCTGAACCAATCTAAAGTGTGAGCACATCTAGCTTTTACTTCAAAGCTTTTCTCTTCTGTCTCCACCAGCAAGATTATTAGCTTGGGAATTTTAAAACATCCCTAGATCTATCACACACCATAATAATGAAGAACAAAATTGCCCCTAAAGTCAGCCACACACAAGGACACACACACACACACACACACACACACACATGCACACACACAGGGCTACTTTTAGATCATAGTCATTTTGTAATCAATACAGGTTTGACTAAAGCAAATCATATCCTCTCATTAATTCATCACATTATACCCAATTCCCATTATGTAAAGCCACACTGTAAAAGAAATACGTGTAACAAGGGAGTTGAGATATTAGCCTAAACTAAGGGGTCAGATAATTCAGTAAGCTTGTTCTGAATATTTAATTTTCCACTTAACAAAGGACTTTTAGTCACAATAATCAGATGCAATATACATGACATATATACATACACACATGCATACGTACACATATCTGTTAACAGAATGGCCAACATATACAAACAAAAAAACAAAAGCAAAAACCCCAAGAACCTCATGCGCAATCAGGCATATATATGGATAAAGAGATAACCAAGTTAATTTGGAATTTCATTTTGATAACTAACATCTCACCTTGTATCTACTATCTAAAGAGGATTTTTATCAGTCTCTGAAAGCAAATGGCTTACATGTAATTTGGTCAGTAACATATATAAATGTTTAAAGTGTAACAAAATAATGTATTTCAGAAAGAGCTGAAGAAAATGATAGCTTTAGGACTTTCAAAATAAAACCAGGATCCTTTCTGGTAGAGAGGCATAAAAGAGATTAACTGGACGGTACTTTCTCTGAATTATTGATGTAATCAAAACACGAGCAGATACACAACATCCGTCTTCCTGGTGCTAGACTCGACATCAAATTTTAGCTGGGCTTTGGCTTTTTTTCCCCCCACTAAAAAATGCAAGAAAATTGGTCATCCGTCGTTTATCTAAGAGATACAGAGTTTCCTAACAGTTCTTTACATGCCATTAAAAAGAGATAACTGTGGGTGGTTTTCACAAGCAGGTGTGTGAAGCATTCACTCATCCACCATCCACGTTTTAAGCTCAAGTCTGTGTTTACATCAACACCTGAGATTTTAAGATCATTAGAATATAGACATTTATACCTAACCCTGCATTCGAGATGGAGATGGCTTCGTTAAGTCGGGTGGCAGAATTCTAAATTCTATTAGATAAAGCTGTGCTCTCCACAGCTTAACCTTAAAGTGCTAATGCAGTCTTTTCCTCCTCATTTTGCAGACAGGAAAGGAGCTTCCTGTGGCTCCCTGATCCCGCCAATACCCCAAGCCCAATTCCCAGATTCCCCTCATTGCGGGCAGATACCATTTCAACAGATGTCAGGAACAGCTAAAGTGCACTTAGGCCTATTTGTTAAATTCCCGAAGGGGGAGGTAGATTGGCGAAATCCAGCCAGTAATTAAACCACATACTTCTTCTAAAGCTGCCTCTACCCCTCTTCCCTGCATAATCTCCCTGCCTTGCATCGAATCATTTAGGCACTTATTGGCTACAATCAATACAATATGAGATACATTAATTTCCTCCCTGAGAGACTTTCGGGGAAGAGATGGTATTGCTTCACAAGCATTTTGGAGCGTTTGTGCAAGCACATATCAAACGTAGCCATGTAGCCTCCGTGCTCTATGCCGACAGATTTATGGTCTCCCCTGCCCCGTGCCCACGGAGCTGGGCTGCTGCCAAACACACGCAAATTGGATTGGAGCGAGAAACATTAAATATATTACCTAATGCACACGAATGCTAAATAGTGCAAATCACGGTGAAGAAGAGGCCTGGCTGAGCGGAATTTCAGCAATTAAACTCAAGTCCTTCCGTATGTTCCAGCACCCCTCGTGCCTCGCTATGTAGAATAAAATTACGAGGGTGGGGGGAAGGTATTTAGCCAGGCTTCCTGATCGCAGATTCCGTGCCTTCCATGCAACAAGACTGCTTCTTCCCCTCACCTAGAATACGCTCCAGGAATCCTAACGTGAGCAAAGGCTTGCATGAGGGACAGAGCTCAAAAAAGATCTGCCCTATTCACTATCTTTCGATACTACAAATGTGTTATATTTTTCTCAAGTCAGCACATGTTATAGATCCCAATTCTCAGAAGAATCATTGGAACAACAAGCGTGACTCCCAGGGAAGCGTGCACTACCATGGTCTATGATTCCACGGCCCCCACGGCCAACTCACAGCCATCAATACTATTCAGCCTCCAGTGATTTTACTCGACAAGTAAGACAAAGAAAAGAAAGCTGACAATACGGTTCAGTCCATCTATGGATCCCACGCAGAACTAAAGGGGATTGCAGTTGACTAACAAAAGAAATCAGGGAAAGACCAGGAGGGTCAGGCTACAGATGCAAAATTAAAATCTTTCAGAAATTCAGACAATAACCATTCCCAGTATCAGGCTCCCAGCTTCATGTTTAAAGCAAAAAAGGAATTGTGGAAGCAGAATTCTGCATTTTACAATGAAAACCATTGTAATTTTCTCATTAACTACACTCTGCGTGGGCGCTGAGCGATGAAGGTGATGAAACATCAGAAATCTTTTCTTTTCTTTTAGAAAGGGAAAGAATCGGGCTATCTGGGCAATGGTCGTCAGTCATGACATGATACACAATGAATTCTAGATATAACGGAGTCAGAAAAGACTGGCCTTGGGGCTCTCCCAGTGTGACCTTGGGTAGATCATAGGACCTCCTTGGACTCAGGCCACCTTGTCTGTAAAACCGTTTGCTGGTTTCTGAAGCCCTCTGTGGCTCTAACAGCATATGGTTCAAGTTATGTAACTTGTGTCCTTAATTGCCCTCTTACCTAGTCTTTAAGACAGATCCTTTCTGTGCAGTGAACACCATAGAGAAATGCCACAGCTACTAATGAGCCCAAGCTGACCTTGGAAGGGGCCAACAACCTACTGAAGAACCTGCTTCTTGATTAGCCAGATGCTGCTCAGCTTCCTACACAGAACGGAAAGGAATAGACAGCGAAACCCGTTCCCTCTAAGGAATGGGTGGCATTCTGATGGGCAAAGACATATACCAGTATTTTCTAGAAGTGGATCGCACTCCAACAACAGTTTTCAGGCAGTGGTTTTTGGAATACCAGCATTTGAAATACTGTGAATCCTGCTTACAACACAGATCTGGGACATCACCACCGCCCTATTAATTGAATCAGAAACTCTGTAGGCGGACCCTAAGATACTGAATTTGGAACAAAATCCCAAAGTGATTCCTATGTACATCAACATTCGAGAAACGGGTTGATCTTGACAATCACATGGTTAGCTCCTTTTACAAATGGAGACGTCTACATATTTGTGCAAATTGTTGCATCAGCTCCCCTGGAGACTATCAGCTTCCCAAAGCCTAGAAGGTATCGTCCTCATTAATGTCTCCCTGGCAGCCTGTGTAGTACCAAGTGTATACAGATGCACACACTGGTGGTCAATATTGAAGAAATACAACTCTCCATCCTCGGTGTGTAGCCAATGAGAATGTCTAGGCACAGAGCTCTGGAATCTCTGGAATATGTAATCAATGAGCAATGTGGTAGGTAGTTCTCATTCACAAGAAACTGTGAGAACCACCTTTCTCATCTGTGCCTCTTACCATGACAAATGACAGCCTTATTTTACATATTAAAAAATTACAAATAGGTACATCATCATTTTCTGCTCTCAAAGCTCTTTGATCTTCTTTCCCTGGACTTTGACAAGAAGGTTGGGCTTGAATTCACCTGAGCTGGACATGGAAGATGATGAAAGATCAGTGGGCTTAAGTAATCTGTTCAAGATCACCTTCACAGCTATACGATGAGATTTTGACTTGGTGAATTTGGATAATTTTTGTGAGAAAGAGTGTTGTCTTTCTATGCAATTACTACCAGAATAAAAAACAGCAAAGCAAATGGACTGCAAAATTGAGAGTTTCAGCTCCGCTTATTTATTCAACACTGAATGCCTACTATGTGTTCAGCACTTCATTAGCTATCAGGGACACATGCTGAGCCAAAAGCATGCAGTACCTGCCCTCCTGAAGCTTGTATTCTGTTACAGCAGAATTTAAAAAATTCTGTTCCATATAGTTTGAAGACATTTGTCCAGTTTGCCTTTTGTCTTTTGTTTTTTCTTAAATACTTTTTATTGTTTATAGTTAAGGTATAGTACAATGAAGACTATGGTGAAGCAAATTAACATAGCCATCATCTTGGTTTTTTTTTTACAGTGTATTTTTAAATACTAAAAAATGTAAACATTCATACAGTCAGTTTTCTTTTATTTTTCACACTTTCTGGCTTAAATTTCATTTTCCGAAGGATCCTTGACAGCATAAGGTTATAAACAACTCTACGGGATTCTAGCAAGGGAAGCAAGCGGGCCTATATCTGCAGCCTCTATTTCCTCACCTCCCATCTGATCCTGAACATTAATCCCAATGCCCTCTACCCGTTTCCTGGGTGAGCAGTCGTCTCCTTAGTTACCAAATCTAGAGGCCAGTTTCCAGAATTTTTCTTATTTGGCCTCTCCATACCTTTTCCCATTGCCTCTCTCTGGAAGGTCTATCTCATGATTCCATCAGCACCTCTGTCTCAGGTAGGTCCCGCCACTCTGTCTCTTTATTCTCAAAACAGTCTGCAGGGGCAACTTCTGCTCACCTCTTAAATGGTTGTGGGGTCCAGAGCTGAGCCTGCTTCTATTCTTATACTTCTAATCCACCCCAGTAACTACGTCTACATGGACGGGCAACTTATACATGAGTTTATCTAAAGATTGCTGTATACAAGGTAAAGAGAATGGTGTTGATTTATATACACCAATATGGAGAAAAAGTCCTAATTATAGTATTAAATAAGAACAAATCATAATGCATTATATGCTGTATAATGCCCTTTAGTAAAAAAAAAAAAAAAAAAGTCCTTCTACAGATAATGATATAAATAGATAGCAGCATATACAACTGTAAATATATAGGTATATTCATAGACAAACTATCTAGAGCCACACTGCCCACTAGAAATATAATGTAAGCAATGTGTAAAATTCTAAATTTTCTAGTAGCCACATTTAAAAAAGAAAAAGAAAAAATAAAACAGGTAAAACTAATTTTAAAAATATGCTCTATTTAGCCCAATATTTTATCATATCAGCAGACAATCAGTTTCTTTAAAAGTGTCCATGAGCTATTTTACATCCTTTTATTGTGCTAAGTCTTTGAAATCTGGTGTACATACTACCCTGCTCAATAGCCCCGTGTGACTAGTGGCCACCAAACTGGGCAATGAGATTACAGATCATTTCCATCATCCCGGGAAATTCTAGTAGACAGCACTAAGCTACAGAGCTTTGGTGACAGCAGAGAGTCCTCCTACTTGGAAGAAACAAGCAGTGAAATGCAAACTTATTTTCCAAAATTTAGGGGGAGATTTACTGTTAGGACACCATTAACTCTTTGGGGTATTTTTGTTGGAAATGTGTTTTGTCTCTTACATGTTCCTATGTTCTCACTGCTCTCTGGACATGCATTTGATTCCTGGGTTCATCATTTCCTGGCTGTGTGCTGTGGGGTAAGTAATAGTCTCTCCATATCTAATTTTTTCACTAGTAACATGGCCATGATGAGGAATAAATAAGATAATGCAAGTGTAGAGTGCCTTGCCGGCATTTAGTGAACTCAAGTTTCCTTTGGGGTCTCATTCTAGCCATCATAAACATTTCAGTTCTGATCTGAATAAGGATAAAATGTGACTGCTTTGAGATACCCCCTTAATAAAACTGCATTTCTACATTTCTTCTGCCCTTGTCTGACCAAAGAGTCATCCCAGCAGCCTTGTAATGTTTGTCCTTATTCTACTTCCCTCTGCTAGCTGCAAGAGGCATGAAACAGCCAAATAAACTATGGTCATATATTTGGGTGCATTTCCATTACCAAGTTTGCATTTCTAGATTGCAAGGTCTAAACGAGAGGTAAGTGTAGCCCCCAGTCACGAGTAATATTTTAATGAAATGGAAACTCCATCCAGGAATGAGATGGTGTGTATGCTTGTATATCTGTGTCCATGTAGGTGTGCACATGTACACGTGCATGTACACGTGTGTGGGGCGTGCATGTATGTGTGTGTATCTGTCTTGAAAGTTTTCTGCTGCTGTTCTGAGATTAGCTCAGTGGCCTGGGAAATAACCTGGCCTGAAATCAGAAACCACGGCAGCTCTGAAACTTCAGGCCAATTGGTCATTCTCTCGTTTGCTCCTCTTTTTAATCTGAAAAACACCGGAAGCTGGACCAGATGACTCCTAAGATTCCATCCAGCATGACTATCCCATAATTCAGTGAATCTGCGCATAACCAGGGCCAGGGTTTTTATTCTCGTTATCATGGGTAATCAGGAGCTGGCAAAACACTTCGGTCCTCTATCAAAATGCTGCTCTCTTATTGAGAGCCTGTTATGAGGCCCACTCCACCCACACGAGACTCTGATAAATGGAAGCTGCTAATAGACCGCTTGGATGGTGCCCAGGAAGAGGGCAGACTATCCACGAGGCCTCATTTGCAAGTTTCGTTCCACTCGGCATTGACTCACCAGGCAATCCTGAAACTATAATAAATGGCATTCAAAAAGCATGAAATTCGGGTCGGGAATGCAGGAGGGGTGGGCGGGGAAGCAGGGGTTGGATTAGATGACTTTTTAGGTCCCTCTGCATTTTGAGATTCTAGGATTCTGCCAGGATAGGATTTAACAAATCATGAACCAAGACATGCAAAACATGCAGGCAACCGCCCCATAGCATGTTTGGTTACTTTCCTAAAGGCAAGTAGAGCCGTACATCCCGGTGGCACCGAGATGACCCTCTTTGTTGTCAGGAAAAGATTCCTGCAAAGAATTTGAAGTGGGGTTGGGGGAGAAGAAAGGGAGAGAGGAAAAGAGGAAGAGAGAGAGAGAGAGAATGAGAGAATGTGGTAAAATGCTAAAAATTGGTGATTCTGATAGGGGTATATGGGTACTACTGTACTAGTTTTACATTTTTTCAAAACAAGAAGTTGGAAAATGTTGCACATTTTTTTCAAAAAATAAATAGAACCTAAAAGTTGAAAATAAGCATATCCTCTAAAGTGAGTTCCTAGATGTTTTTTGAAAAAAGATTTCTTTGGTCCAGTAAATTTGGGAACTGCTTCATTCTAGATCTTCCTCATGGAGATTCACAATTCATGTTGCTTAGCATGTTAAAGGTACAGAGAAGTCCTGCAAAAAAGAAATCTACTTCATCTTGTTAACCCAATGTATTCAACACTTGCTTTTGTTTTGTTTGTTTGCTGTTGTTGTTTGAGACAAGGTCTCACTCTGTCACCCAGGCTAGAGTACAGTGGTGTCATCATAGCTCACTGCAACTTCAAACTCCTGGGCTCAAGGGATCCTCCTGCCTCAGCCACCTAAGTAGCTGGGACTAAAGACGTGTGCCACCATAACCAGCTAATCTTTCTATTTTTTGTAGAGAGGAGGTCTCATTCTTGCTCAGGCTTGTCTCAAACTCCTGATTTCAAGCCATCCTCCTGCCTCTGCCTCCCAAAGTGCTAGGATTACAGGCATGAGCCACTGCAACCAGCCCATACTGGTTTTTAGAACTACAGACCCATATGTGCACACTCACATGTGTTTGTGGAGCATCTATTAATCTGTCATGAAATTAACATTTCAGAAACACACATTAGCTCATTCTTTGTTTCATTCATTCATCTCAAATTGTTTACTATGTGCCACACATATATAAACATAATAAGAAGATGTATTCCCTAGTTACAAGTAAGGCACGGCCCAGAAAAGAGGAAAGATAAGAAAAAAAAAGATGATTAAAATAGAATCTGATTACATGTTTTAAACCACATTGTGCTATAGAAGTGCTGAAGTTAAAAGATGGAATAACAATGTGTACCTAACAGAAGAGAGTAACAGTAACCTACCCTAAGCAGGTGCCTGGAAAGGTCCTGCTCAGCCCAGAATATCCCCTGTAGATTTTTCCAGGATCCTTCCCTTCTAATTTTTCACTTTCCTCATAAGAGATTTATAAGTAAAGAAGTCACGCGGTAAACCTGCTGGGCAGACCTAAGATTTTGTCCAGTATAAATATTACACAATTCAATGAATCTGAAATTCACTCTAACTTGGCGATCACTGAGAGTGAGGATGCTTTAGGCTGCAAGTAACAAAACCTGATTAACAGTGACTCAATCCATAGGGATAGTCATTGTTTGCCTGGTTACATGTCTAGCAGAAGATGGCCCCGGGATGGTTTGGTGGTTTGGCAGTGACAGCAGGACTCAGGCTTTTTCACACATATCCCAGGTGACACTGATACCATCCTAAGCTCCATTTTGCAGATGAAAGAGCTGCCAAATTTCTACAGGTCATACAGGTAGAAAAGGAGGAGGCAGGATTTTAAATACAGTAAACTGCAGAGACTGCTTTTATTCATGACACAACACTGCCACGCACACAACACGTCTAGGAGCACCTTTTCCACATGGCAACCCAGCTGGGGCCTGATGTCTTTGTCCACCAGCCATCACTCCCCTTTGGCCCGGAGTAGCACGTGCATCTCGTGGCACCCACACAGCCTACATCACAGCACACGCGCCTCTCAGCAGAAGACCGGACCTCCACGCACACCCATGAATGCAACACTATTTTCCCAGGAACCCGTAGGCCTCGCCTCTTCTCCCAAGAGATTTATAATTAAGCCTGCGAAAAATTAAGAAATTAATATAAAAGTTGCCATGTTGCCAATGCTTTTATTATACTTTAATTTGCTGGAAACATTTTCACACCACCCCTGGGGAGTAAGTCCAATGCAAAACTGCTTACATCGCTCTTAAAAGCTGAAGTAAGCGTTTCCTTTTCATCTTCCATAATCCTATTAAAGAAAAAAAAAACACAAAAAACTAGCAAGTCTGTGGACCAGAAACAACAAATAGATAATTATATCACTCTGGATATTTCTGCCCCCCTGGCTTTTTTGAGTACCCCCCCAATAATTCTACACTTTCCTTATAATTTATTTACAGGTAAAAAAGTGATGAACTAAACTCATCGGACAGACAACTGCAAGTCACTCTAATTCAATTACTAGTGATTCCCGGCAGCTCTGCGGTCTTCGGGAGAATAAAGCAAGTGACTCAGCCGAGATCAGGGAATGCCAGAGGAAGGGGTGGAGCCTTGGTGCGCCCTCAGTGCTAGGAAGCTGCAGAGGGAATAGCTAAGTGTCTGGGTACCCAGAAAAACACAATTTGAGTCCCAGCGTGGCTACATCCCAGAATTGCAATATTAGACGAGCTACCAAAATTCTCGGAGCCTCAGTTTCCACATCCTTCGAGATGAGGTCATAGCAAATCTACCTCTGGCATTGATTGTGAATATTAAATGCGACAAGTGCATGAAAGGGCTTTGCTCAGCGCCCCAGTGCACCAAAAACTGACCAACTCACAGAAACTATGATATGGAACTACTGAAACAGAGAGTCCGTTGATGGGAAAGGAACAGAGAGACAGGCCGTCTATGAGACCCCTGCAGGGTCCATCCCCCCGATGACTCTCATAGATGAATGAGAAGCAGCTTGTTGCAGTAAAAGGACTTAAGCGTGGGTGGCCGATGCTCCCGGATCTGAGCCCTGACTCTAGGATTACACTCAGTGTTCTTACCAAGAGAATCAACAAAAATCCAAACCACACACTGGCCAGTGACGGCAAACAGATTTCCGTAAAGATCAAAATGGAATGCTGTATGTGAGTTTTTCTTACCTGGAAAAGGCTTTTCGCCCTGAAATGTGCTAAACTTCTCCCTGAGTACTTGGAATCGAGCCATAGAACCATTCCAAGGCTTCTCAAATTGGATGCAGGATGAGTCACAGGCCCATGATATAAACACAGATACACCTGACCTCCTCTGCTGACACTGCTCCCTCCAACTCCAAACTCCCCATGGGAGGGCTGGAATCTTGGCCCTGATGTGTTTCTTCCATGAGAAATATCAATGTCTTTTGATAATTGGAATTTTTCAGCAAAACCCTCCCACCTCAAATGTATTAAAAACATTTTTCGAAACTCAGTTTTGATTCTCATGTCAAATGTCAGCTTGGAAAACATTTTTATGGTCACGGGTAACCCATGGGCCAAGGAATGCAAACAAAGAAGACATTGACAGTAAGAAGAGAGCTTTCGTGCTCTTGTTATTATACCCTTCTCTGTTTGTAAATGGCAAATAAGTTTGTGGAGGAAAAGAAACGATTAAAAAAGAAAAGAAATGGTTATATGATAATTAACCTAATAGGTAACATAACATGGAAAGACAACGTCCACATCATAAACGCACACAGCACATGCACCCCATTTATATAGGAAACAAATGTTGCAGTAATCTTTTAAGTTATTTCAGTGAGAAATGCTTTTAGTTGCAAATAACAGAAATCCTGACTTCAGAGGCTTATGTAAATAGAGACAAATTTTCTCACATGCTGTAAGTCCAGGAGTGGCTTGTCCTGTCACTGTTCCACTATATACTGTGATGTCAGAGCCAATGTCCCGCGTAGTGGTGAATCGGGTGTGGTAGCCCCATCATAGGACCATAATGACACCATTAAAGATGAGAAGAAGAGAAAAGGGTGGGAAAGGTGCCCACTCCAACAGGAAAAGTGAAGCCCCCCACCCAAGTGACCCCTAGCAAACTGCCAGTCCCATCTCTCTGACCAGAACTTGTCACGTGGCCACCCTAGCTGCACAGGAGGCTGGCAAAGCAAACCTCTAGCTGAGCACACGGCCAGCCCGAGTGCACCTGGTGTTTCTGTAAGCACCAGAAAACAGCAAAGTGCTCACCAAGATAATCCGCATTTCTAGGAAAACTCCATCCACTGCTATAATGAGGGATCAGAGCCTTTGATACTTATACACATAATAATGCCTCTACTGTTTATTTCCTTGTGTTTTCTTGAGACATAACTAATTTCTGCAACCCCAGGGAAAGTTACGGGCTGCCCCAGCTGTGACTGAGAGTCACGCCCCCGTTCCGTGCCGCAGCCCTGCTGTCTCTTCTCTTAGAAAAGCATCGCTGTAGCCCATTGAAGGTATTGATTTCAATTAATCACAACATACAGCCCCTCAATCAATAAAAGGTAGAGGGGAAAGAACAGAAGCCGTAAATCACTTGTATTTCTTCTCTTCACAGAACTTTCCTTCACCTTTAATTCAGTGGTTCTTTTGCACATGGATGTTGCTCAGATTCAGATAATGCATCCATAATTATACTAACAGCTACACCTGACTCAATGCTATTACATCCTGGGTATTTAACCCGACAGTATCTCACAGAATCCTGTAATGTTTTCTCCTATTTTGCTGTATTTTACTCTTATTCATATCTTATGGAGGAGAAAACTGAAAGTTGGGGATTTAAATATACTCTCAAGTTTCCAAACACTGTTAAAACTAGAGCCAAGATTTGAATTGTGGTCTGATTCTTGGTAAAATTTTATTTGAGCCCATAATAATCATGTTGGGTGTCTGGGCACTATTTTATATAGATTATTCGTCATATCTCCTCTTCTCAGAAGTTACCACCCCCATGTCAGAGAGCGTAAACGATGTGCCTGACACAGCGCAGGAGGCAGACCTGGAATCTCCATGGAGACAGGTCTGGTCCCCTGGCCTCTCTTCACCTCCAAGGCACCCTGCAGCACCCTACAGCATCTCCAGGGCACGACGTCGCAAAGCAGCTCTGCACACGGGGTGGACGCCATTTCTTACCTGACACAGGGAAAGTAATGTAGCCACAGAGCAAAGGCTTCACGCTACTGGGGTTCAAATCCTTCCTGCAAACTTACTCTGAGATTTATGGCATCCTGACTGAATTTGCAAAACCACAGCTGCCAAATCCCATAAAGCAGGACAGTAAGATGATGAGGTCATTGAGAGGATTAAAAGAGAGAACATGTGGAAGACACCTACCTGGTAATACCTAGAATATAGAAAAGAGGGAGGGGGCTATATCATCATGAGTGAGTTACTTAACTTCGGTGAGCCTCGACTTCCCCCTCTGTAAAATGGGGATCATGATACAACCTACCTGTTATGAGAATTTAATGAGTGAATGTGCATCGGAGGCTCCTAACTGCTCCTGGCAGATACCATGTGCTCACTAAGTTCGCTGTCATCGTCATGACATCTATAAGAGCGGCCACATCTAATTTCAAAGACCAGCTGATGACACAGCACCAGGAAAAAAGAACCCCAGTTTCTTGCGGAGTACCACAATGGAGACATTTAGAGCATCTATAAAGTACAAAGCAATGCATTCTGATGCCAGAAACTTGTTTTTTAAGAAGCTTTTCAAACTGAAGCAGAGGGCACAGCCAAGCCTGGCTAATTAGCTGCACTGCCTTATGCCATGGGGCCCAGGGCATCGCGCCTGGCTGTTGTGTTTGGGGCTGGAGTTGGCAAAGTCAGCTGTAATTGACACCCACGTGAAAGGAGGGGGCAGGGAAGGTTATGGGGAGGGTGGGGCTTGGAGGACCCAGAAAACAAAGATAGGAGACCGTGCTGAGTGTCTTGCAGAGACACACTCAGCCATGCTGGGGGAGAAAGTTTGCTTTTGCTTATTTATTTTTTTTTCTGGAGAGGGTGAAAGAGGCACCTCCTCTTGTGGTCTCTCTGGAGAGTCCCTTCTGCTCATGTGTTTCTCGCAGACCAGACTGGGAAGCAGGTTTTCAAAGTACCGCAAACAAGCTTTTGATCCACCCAGTCTACAGGAAAAGAGGACATCCTTTCTTTCTTTTTCTTCTAAAATGTGGCTTTAATTCAGCATTTCTCCATCCCAATTTCAATTCCTTTTAAACAATATTCAGAGAGAGACAGAGCCTGCTGATGCACCTGGCACGGTGTCAGCACGAGAGCTGGTCAGCGAGGGCCCTGCAGGAATCAGTCTTTCCTGAGTTAGGAACCACAGCAACGCCTGTCAAACCAATAGCTCTAGGTGTATAAAAGATGGGTGCCTCTGGAAACTAGATCTGAAAAGAATATTAACTTTGTTTACTCACGGGAAGGATCAGGCTTGTTGGAAGCAAGACGGAGGAGAAAAAAGTGGGTACCCTCCAGAGCCAGACTGCCCATGTTCAGATTCCTGCTCTCAGTGCAGCAGAGCAGGTTTCTTAAACCCCTCATGCCTCAGTTTCCCCCCTCCGTAATGGTAATGATTAACTCTTGCAGTAACTTTTTGTTGTTGTTGTTATTGTTAAGGCAGGGTCTCACTCAGTTGCCCAGGTTAGCCTAGAGTACAGTGGCATCGTCATAGCTCACTGCAACCTCAAAATCCCGAGCTCAAGTGATCCTCCTGTCTCAGCCTCCCTTGTAGCTGGGACTATAGGTGCACGCCATCATGCCTAGCTGATGTTTTCTATTTTTTGTAGAGATGGGATCTGGATATGTTGCTCAGGCTGGTCTTAAACTCCTGGGCTCAAGCAATCCTCCTGCCTCAGCCTCCCAAAGTGCTAGGATTACAGGCGTGACCCACCATGCCTGGCCTTGCGATAACTTCCGTAGAGCTCCTAGAAAAGTAAGCGCTTAGTCAATGCTAATTTTATTATTATTACAATTATTGTCATTATTATCATCCTCATCTATTCACTCTAGAATTTCCTAAGTACCCACACAATACACTTTAGGGACTGTAAGTAGAAAACTTTCAGCCTGTGCACATGTGAGCAGTGCCAGTCACAAGCTGATGTACCTAGGAAGGAGATTCATGGCCTTTCACCAAATTCTGAGCATGTGCCTCAGTCTTCTCATCTGTAGAGTGGGGAAAAAAACACACCTGCTCAGTTTTCTCCCAGGTGTCACTCACACATGGGCGCTTGTGACACAACACCTCCTGAGATCTGTACTAAGGTGGTATCTATGGCCGTGTGCAATGACTGCCGTCCTCAGTCGCCCCAGTGAACAGCAACTTTTCTACAGTCGGCCACGCTTGGGTCCTGAGGACCTTACATTTGCCACATCCAACTAGACCAGGGAAAGGCGCCCAGAGCACCTGCGCACAGGCTGGCCGGCGTAGCAGCTCAGTGGAAGTGTCTTCCATGGTGTGACAATGGGAAACCCCCGTCAGTTATCACGGAGCAACAGACAAGCAGAGATGGAAAAGTTCAGCCAACAGGAGGGCTGAAATCAGAGCGACCTCAGTGAGGCACTCACAGAAAAATCTAAGGGGCTGCCAAAAAGACTCAGGAATCAAGATAAATAATATTTTAATACCTTTTTTTTTAGAAAAAAAA
Source organism: Indri indri (assembly GCA_004363605.1). NCBI lineage: Eukaryota > Metazoa > Chordata > Mammalia > Primates > Indriidae > Indri > Indri indri. Next base: position 24,804 of record RJWJ010000866.1, read on the forward strand.
ATTGATGCATGCAAAAAAAATCCATGATGACCTCCACCGTGAATCGCCTCATCTCCCTTCCCCTAATCCAACCCCGTCGGATCCTGTCATTATTTACAGTTTGATATTTTATGTCTCATGGACTTTTACATTAACTTTGATTATTGGCATTAAACTATGGTTTATCTTGACTGCTGAGTTTCGCGGTGCCCTCTTAAATGTTGTGCCCTGGCCAAATGCTTCACCCTCCTTACCTGAGTCCCACTGCTGGGACCCGCAAAGCCAGTGCTGGGTCCTGTGCAGAGTGAAACTGACCTCTCTGCTTCCTGAGCAGTGGCTGAGGTTTTCTGAACTCCTGACTCTGCCCACCCTGTGTTCTTATGTAGTGGGATTGAATGAGAACGGTATTGCTGCATGGATGCGTCTGGCTCTGCCCTTTGCACCAGAATGAGGATGAGGGGAGAGAGTGAAAAAGAGTCTTTCAGGAAAAAAGAATAATAATGAGGATGGAGGAGTCCTGCATTTCTCAAGTAGCTGTTCCCAGAAAGGAACGCACTGAATAAGGTGCATGGAGGCAAACGGTTAGGAAACCAAGGGAGCGACTGGCAAACCTTGATGAGGGAAGTACATGAGGAATGGCACAGGAATGACAAGTGTCCTGAGGTTTCTGTAGTGCCGGGCTCTGCAGAGTTTCAGAGTTAGATGTAGAGAAGGCTTGGAAAAGGGACATTAATACTGTTGCCTTCCTCTTGATTGGTCTTCCAGAAATCCAAATAAACGATGTAATTTATATCACCAGAAGCTGGACTATTATTTCTTGAAACGGCAGCAATCTAAAACCATGCCACCTGCATCTCTGTGTTCCTACAGGTTATGATGATCTCCCGTTCACGGGTAACACTAGAGCAGCTTCGCTCCCCAAAACTGCAAAGTGACTATCCCACACACGCTTCAACACGCTTTACTCGAAAATCCTGAGCGGGTTTATTTTTCAGTCGATGGCCCAGCTTAAAAAAAAAATGTTTCTTTGATAACTGTCAAAAACAATAAAAAGTCCTCACCATTTACAATATCTATCTCACTATCCCCTCGGGAAGAAAGAAATAAACAGACTCTCCAAATAGAAGCTGAAAAATCAACGTTGAGCTTCTGCTGGAAATAGGAGACTTTCCGCAAAAGAAAATTCCTGGTTGCATCCAGAACAGTCTATCACGTGCACGTTATGCTGTTGATATTACTGGGCAAAACGCTCCCTGACTGATTGATGTGTTATTATCTCTTATAGTTGAATTATCTCTGAAATGCCAACCATTATAATAAGTGCTGCTTTTGTCTGACAACAAAGCTGAGCTTTATTTTGTCTGCGTGGCACAGAAGGAAATGCATCAACTTGATTTCAAGTACTTACTATTAATCATTCATTCTATTAATGGTGAGGCTACCCTGATGCCCTCCTCACACACGCACGCACACAGACACATGCTTGAAACTGACAGCCTTGTCTCTATTTTTATTGAATAAACAGGAATTCAAACAGGAGTTTCCTCACCCCCTCACCACCAAACCCATCAGCCTTCCACTCGCAGAGCACCTAGAAAAACCGATCCACCAGCCTGTGTCTCCCCACTGGGGTCCCACCGAGACCTGCGGATGAGCCTCCCTTTGCACCTGTTCTTATCAGGCCCTTGTGTCCTCAGGGCTCTGCTCTTGCAATTTTCTCCTTGCTGTCCTGCATCATCAATGTCTCCACTTCTGGAACATTCCAATCAGGACAAAAATATGGCACAGTATATTTGTACATCCATGTTCAAAGCGGCACCATTCATAACAGCCAAGAAGTGGAAGGAAGCAACCTGAATGTCCGCTGACAGATGAGTGGATAAAAGATTGTGAGATATACACACAAGGGAATATTATTCAGCCTTAAAAAGGAAGAAACGTGCTGCATCACAGACAAACCTTGAGGACATGATGGTGATATAGTTTGGATACATGTCCCCTCTGAATCTCCTGTTGAAACCTGATCACCAGCGAGGGCTTCAGGAAGCTTGGCGCTGTCTCGCGGTACTGAGTGAGCTCTCGCTCTTCTAGTTCACAGGAGAGCCGGTTGTTTAAAAGAGCCTGCCCCGCCTTGCTCCCTGTCTCGACATGTGACACACCTGCTCCCACTTCACCTTCTCCATGAGTGGAAGCTTCCCGAAGCCCTCACCAGAAACAGATGCTGGCACCATGCTACTTGGACAGCCTACGGAACTGTGAGCCAAATGAACCTCTTTTCTTTATAAATGACCCAGCCTCAGGTGTTCTGTTACAGCAGCGCAACATAGGCTGACACACATGGTAAGAGAAATAAGCCAGTCGCTAAAAGAAAAACACCGCATGATGCTGCTGACACGAGGCAGCCAAAGTAGTCAAAATCCCAGAGACAGAAGGGAGAATGGCAGTTACCGGGGGTGGGGGGAGGGAGAAGGGCGAGGCGTGTGGGGGGTACAGAGTTTCAGAGTGCAAGATGAAAAGTTCTGGAGACCTGAATCACAACAACACAAATGTGCTTAACACTACTGAACTGTGCACTTACAAATGGTTGGGAGAATCAGTTCTATGTTATGTGCTTTGCTGTGATATCTCCCTTGAATGAAAAAAAAAAAAATCTCTGACCCTCTGCTCCCCTCTCCCTTCCCTCTACGTCCCTCGTGTGCAGGCATCACTCGTGTCTAGAGTGGGGGCCACCTGACCACGCACTTCCTCCCCTCAGCCCAAACCTGCCCGCTTTCCACCCCACCGCCCTGAGGCTGTTCGGGTGAAGGTGATCAGTGAATCACAGGTGATGAGACACACGCGTCAGACACTTCCCTTACTCTTAATTCTTTTCTTTCCCTTGCCCCCCTCGTCCAACACAGACAGGACTATGAACTGTAACACCACAGCCCCAACCTCTCCACCTTCCTGCATCTCCACTGACCCCACCCTCGTCCCAACACTATCGTCTCAACCCAGGACTAGTGCAATGGCTTGCTAATTGGAACCTTTGTCCCCGTGCTCTCCCCGCCCCCGCTGCATATTCCATGTAACAGCTGGTGATCTTTTAATAATGCAAACTGGGAAGGCATTCTGTTGCTCAAAACCCTCCAGTGGTTTCCCAACCAACACACACACACACACATTCTCTTCCTATCACCACCTGAAAGGCTCTGTGTGCTCTCACCCCTGCCAACCCCTCCAGACCCACCTTGCACCGCTCTCCACTCTCTAATCCCCAAATAAGCAGGCACAGTTCCCACTTCAGGCTGTGTCACCTGTTCTTGCCGTCTGGATTGCTCTTGCACTGGCATTTCTGTGGCTGGCACACTCCTTCCATTCCTTTCTCTGCTTACATTTGAATTTCCAAGAAGGTTTTCCAGAAGAATCCAATCCCAGTCACAATTCAGCCGCCCTTTAACACACATCTCCCTATTTTAAATCTCTGTATGGCAACTATTGTTTTCTGATCATTTCCCTTTCACCTGTTAGTGGGCTTATTCATTTTTCGAGTGTCCGTCTTCCTCCACTAGATCATAAGCCCCCATCCAATCAGGAAATGCATCTGTCCTGTTCATCACTGTCTCAAAGAGATTGGATGGTATGGTCCTCGAGAAGTATTTGTCAAAGAAATCTGTTAAACATTCTACGCTCAAATAGGGGAAAGAGGAAAAGAGTAGGTTTGCATGTGTGTGCATGTGTCTGTGTGTACATTTCAGGTGAAAGGAACAACATAGCACAAAGGTCCTGTGGCCTAAACAATCGTCTTCCTGGAAGAGCCTCCTTCCCTTACTGAGGCTGAACATTCCATGTCGTTTTTCCTAGACTCCCTCGAAGCTAGGGCACGTGACCCAATTCTGGTTAATGTGTGCTATGCTGTCAATGTATATGTCCTCCCCAAAATTCATATGCTGGAACCTCATATCCAATGTGATAGTATGAAGAGGTAGAGCCTTTGGGAGGTGTCTAGGTCATGAGGGCAGAGGCCTCGGAGCTGGGGCATGGGATTAGTGTCCTAGGAAGAGAAGTTTGAGGGAGCCCTATGGACCTTCTGTTGCGTGGGGACACAGAACAAGGTGCCCTCTGTGGGCAGAGAACAGCCCTCACCAGATACCAAATGTGTCGGCGCCTTGATCTGAGACTTCCCAGCCTTCAGCACTATGAACAATAAAGTTCTATTATTCATAACTCACCCAGTCTAAGGTATTTTGTTGTAGCAGCCTGAAAGGACTAAGACGATGGGGCTTCCGGGGAAGTCTCAGGGGCTGGATGCAGTAGATTATTGGGCCAAACTTGTCATCTCCAGGTGTCATGACTGGAACTGCGCTAACTCTCTTGCAGCTGGGAAGACCCAACCCTAAGGAGCATGCTACTGTGCTGAGAAAGTGAAAGGTACACAAACAGTCTTGGTGACTCTTTGATGACACTGTGGAGTCGTTTTCTCATCCAGGAAGAACTTTTTATTACATAAAGTAACAGAAGCCATTATAGTGTGATGCTCATTTCCTTGGGAACTCTATGGCAGACCACTGAAAGAGGCTTGAAAGAGGCACCATCACAGTTCCAGCAATTAGTGTAATGCCTCACACGGCTGATGGTCAAAATTAGGGCCAGGACCAGGGTGCAACACACAACTGAAGGGGGCGCCAGAGAGCTCAGTACCTCAAGATAAATCACCTTGTTTTAAAACAGTTTTACAAAAATCAAAATTAATGTAAAACACACACAATAAACAAAATATACAAATTTTGTTTTTTCCTTTTTTTGAGACAGGGTCTCTCTCTGTCACCCAGGCTGCAGGGCAGTGGCATCATCACAGCTCACTGCAACCTCCAATTCCTGGGCTCAAGCGATCCTCCTGGCTCAGCCTCACAAGCAGCTGGGGCTACGGCGTGAGCCACCATGCCCGGCTAATTTTCCTAATTTTGTAGAGACGGAGTCTCACTCTTGCTCAGGCTGATCTCGAACTCCTAGCCTCAAGAGATTCTCCAGCATTAGCCCCCCCAAAGTGCTAGGATTACAGGTGTGAGCCACCATGCCCCTAAAAACATCCAAATTTTAAATGAAGACGGGATCCCTGTATTTGCACGGTTCTACCTTGCTCAACTCACCGCAACCCTGACCCTACTCTAAACAATATTCGCTGAGTAACTGTCTAAGCATTATTTTTATTTTTTTTAAACCCATGATTTCCAAGCTCTTCACAAGAACTTATCCCCACTTGACAGGTGAAGGCCCCTAGGACTCAGACAGAGGTTAAGTTACCTATTTCAGCGTCAGACAGCTAAGAGTGGTCTGAATGACTCTGAATTCAGTGCTCTTAACTGACGCATCAGAAGGTCTCTCTTGTAAGTGGTCTTGACACCTCTCAGATAGGAACTGTATCAAGTGCCGGAGGAGGAAGGCAGAGGATTCCAACATTTGGACTTTGCTCTGATATCTTCCTTGTCTCAAAGTGCATTTCCTGAGCACCCACTAATCTGGCCATTGTTGGACTGGAGCTTTTCTCTAATGAGCTTATTATATGAATCCTGACACACAGCCAAGAGTCATGAGCGGCCTCCAGCGGCCAGAAACCCCACAGGTTTTGATAAAAAGAAACCTGGATTAACACATTTTGAGCTAATGAAAGTAATCATCCAGTTTACAAGGGAATAGGCGAGGGTGGGAGAGAACGGGACTCGGTAGGTGCCCCAGATGGCAGGCAGTTTCTCCTGGGCTTCTCCAAGCCCTCTGGGAGGCGGCACATCGTGTAAACGTAAACGCACACTGACAGGTCGGGAGGAATCCATCACTCGCACCCGCACAGCACTCCGAGACCTTCCCTGCCAGACTTCCTCTCCTAAATCTGTATGCTCTTAGGAAAACACTAGTGGAGAACTTTAGCCAAAGGCAGAGAGAAGCCTGGGGTTCTCTGCGAGGACAGGGTGGCCAGCGTGGTCTCACTTCAGCTGCATGACACGGGAGCAGGGAAGGCCTGGTTGAGGGGGAGAAAGAAGTGAGGAAAAGAGAAAAAAAATGCAATGTTTTCGTCATTTCCATCGCAGCTAATTTCACCAGGCTGCTGTTCAGAGATGCTCTCTAGGAGTGACAGCTTGCCTGGGGGCTCTGCTGAGTTAAAGGTGCCAACTGAGAAAAAGCTGTCAGTCACTCTGAACCGAAAAGGAACCACGGGAGGCCCCGCGATGAGGTTCCCACCCCGAGTTCCACCCCGAGGGGGAGCAGAGTGGCCGTCTGTGCGAGGGATCCGTGGGGCGCCTGTCTCGTGCTTCCCGGGGTCGACCCCGCTGCCTCCCAGCCCCGTGGGCATGCAGCTTCCTCGCAAGAGCAGAGGCAGCACCTTCCCGCTGCCATCGGCAGAACTGCCAGCCTTGCTCCTGTGTCTTCATCCTTCTGGCACACGGGGCAGCCGAACAGTTGGTGGGAGGAATCGGAGCAGGGATTCGGAGCATCTTTTTTCAGACTGACAACCCAATTGCTCAGAAAGTCTGCCGGGTTGTTTCTAAACCCTCTCTCCTCACATTCTTCCTCCTAGGGTTTGGTCACCTGCTGCCTCCCACACACTCCCCAGGGACCCACAGCTGCACAGGCGGATGGGGACACACAAGTTAAGAAGGTCTGTTTCAGCCAAGGACCTACGCTGCCCAATATCTTGGACCAGGCCCTTAAGAGAGCAGCAGAATTCTCGGGCAGACACTTCCGTGTTCGACAGCAATCCGTGGGCAGCACGGAGGGGCGCGGGCAAACAGGGAAGCAGATGTGATGGAAAGCGGGGTGCGAGAAACACATACACGGGTCAGTTTACTCAGCAAACGTAGGATGTTTTGATTTTCCTTCCAAGATATCTTTCAAATGTATCCACTGCCCCCATTACTCAAATCTCACTGTCCTGTACCAGCCCCTACCTGGCCTTCCCGTGGAGGCTTCGGCTTCCTCTAACTGGCTTCCCTGCTCCTGCAGTATGACAGCCTCACCCCACTGCTGATGGAGGGTGGGAGGGAGGGAGGGATGATGGATAAACGTAAGGGGCATGCACAGACAGATGACACGTGACAGCTAGGTAAGTAGGCAGATAATGGGTAGACGCAAGTATGGACAGAAAGATGATAGGTAGGTAGGTATGTGGATAGATGGTGCATGCATAGATAGGTAGCTAACAGAGCATGCATGTACAGAGAGACAAATGATAGGTAGGTAGGAAGATAATAGATAGATAAGTAGATATGCACAGAGTTATAGTGACTTCTCATCACACTTAGAATTTAAATCAAATTTTTTACTTTGACCCACCTGGTGTGATCTGGTCTCTAACAGCGTGACTCCACCTCACCTCTTGCTATTACCCCACGTTTTCCAGTCCACTGGCCTTATTTTCAACTAACTTATTTATCTCTCATTCTTTTGGAAACAAAGTCATTGCATGACTTGATCCATGTCTCCGAATCTCACTGAGCTAAAGAGCTCCTTGGATCCTGCTCCTATGAGGGGCGAGACAGCACCCCCTTCACTGTGGCCAGGGCCCCCTGGAGTGTCCCTGGCAAGACCACGCACCCTTCCTCCCAGCCTGCCTGAGATGACCTTAATATGCATCCTCCTGACCAGGCTGTTCCTGCAAGAGGCAGAAACGGCTCTCGCCGTGCTCCCGTGATATCCTGGCACCTAGAGCAGTGCTGAGGACGTCTGAGGCTCAACACGCCTTGGCCCTGGGTGTGGCACCGTGTGCAGAGCGAGGAGCAGAGAGGGGCAGGCAGCTGGCGCGGAGCGGCAGGACGTTCTCTGATAGAGAGCAGCTGTGTGCTTTGAGCAGAGCCCTGCCTTCCTTGCTGAAGCCCCTACTCTGCGGCTGAGAACCCTGTGACAGAGTAACAATCACTTCCCACAAAGTCCAAGTTCTCATCTCTCAGATAAGGAAATGTGTCTCCAGTTTTCTATGATACTCCCTATTCCGAGTATGTATTCCCCTCTCCAAAGGCCTGTGCGTATCAACTAAAAACCTGGCACCGGAGCCCCTGATGCTCATGGCAATTCTGCTACCATTTCCCTGCATGTTCTTGGGCAAACAACTTAATCGCCATGTGCCTTGGTTCCCTCGTCTATACCAGGGGGTCAGCAACAGCAGCTATTTCAGCACAGATTAAATGAGCGACTAACAAACAACACGTAAGAGAGTCCTTGTTATCCTGAAAGCACCACGGGAGAATAAAATGTCATCATCATCCCCATTTGATGCCAATCACATCTACCTTTAAAATTCAGATAATATGGTCATTCCACTCATATTTCAAAAAATTCAATGAAAATTGGATTTGGCTGATGTTTTGGTCATGCTAGTCCTGAACTGTACATTTTTTATACCCCCATGAGTGAAAAGTAATGATTTCCTTTTCATTAGTGATTTATGCACTCCCAATGCTTCCCACGGGGCAATTCTGCATGCAGCACAATTGCCCTGGGCTGGGGACCCACGCATGCAGAGCGGGGATACATTCACCTCATGCTGTGTATACTCCCACCCCCAGACTCAAGGGAAGGAGGAAAATCCAGGGATAACAAAGTGTTACAACAATCGTAATCATTTCAGCCATCATTTATGAAGCACCTGTGATATGCCACATGCTGTCCTAAGTGCTTAGCATTTGCTCTCTCATTCACTCCTCAGAAGCAGGCACCAGACTGCCCGGTCTAAGCTTAGAGAGGTTAAGTAGTGACTTGCCCAGGATGACAGGGTGAGGGGCTGGGGAGCTGGGATTTCAACGAGCCTCTCAGACAAAGGCCCCGCCCAGCAGCCCTGCTGAGAAGTTCTGAAAGGCTCTGCAACAGGAACTGTGGAGACAGGTGCTTCCCGACCTCATCAGAGACACCCTTTGTCACTTCAGTGTCCACAGCCCCTGTAAGCGAGGGATTCTGTCCATCAAAATGTACATTTTTTTTTCAAATCGACTATATTTTAGAGTATTAGGTTCACAACGAATTGAGTGAAGGTGCAGAGATTTCCCCTACGCCCCCTGCCCCGGACACCTACAGCCTCCCCGGTTATCAGCATCCCCCCACCAGGGCGGCGCACTTGTTACAGCGAATACACCCACGGACGCATCACAATCACCCAAAGTCGACAGTCTGCATTAGGGTTCACCCTTGGCGTTTTGTAGTGCACGGGTTTAGACCAATGCACAAGTACATGCGTTCACCATGAGAGTATCACACAGTGTTTCACTGCTCCCCAAACCCTCTGTGCTCCAAAACTCCAGGCAAGCACTGATCTCTTTATTGTCTCCATAGTTTTGCCATTTTCCAGAATGCCCTGTAGTTGGAATCATACACTATGTAGCCAAAATGTAAGTTTTAAGTTGCAAATAAGTCATTCACTCCTTTGCAAATGGACCAGATCCTCCAAGGTATATCCAATTATCAGCCAGTGGTTCAGACAACACAAGATAACTTATGTTGCCATAGCCACTTGGTAGAAGTCCAGCAAAGCATTTTCATTCCAAGTGAGGTTTTTAATTCTAAAGAGAGTGCTGGGATCTCATTCCCATTATCTCGAAGTTGAGAACCCCAATCATAAAAATAAATAAATAGTCATTGTTGAAAGACCCTGAGATGGGCTGGTTTTACGGCAACGTAATTGCTGACTTTGATGTTACCTCTTTACATAAAATTATCCAGTGAAGGACTTTGAAAAATGCAGGGTGATGGGGTGTGCTAGGCTTGGGTAGCAGTCACTAGCCAGAAATCCAAGCCAGTCCTGAGCCAAGGGGTGGGTATGAGATTTCCTCCATGCAGAAGGGGGAGGAAAGGTGGCTGCGATCAAGTGTTCTGGGCATTTCAAATCCAAGTTTCATTGAGCCGAAGTCTCCACTGGGAGCCACTATCCTTTTTCTCCTCTGCCATGCAAATTTTGGAGGGATCTGGACAAGACCCACCAACCCTGCCCCTACCCGACTCCACCCAAGTCTTATTTTAACATGTTGAACTGAATTATCTTTACGGTATCACCTTTGAGCTCTCAATTTCTGAAGTCAGGTGAGAGGAAGCTGCACACACAGGGGATATATTAACCAGGGCTCTTTTATGGGGGAAATGTATTACTATGTAAGCTACATGACAAAGAGTTACATAGGTCACAGTGGGTTGAACTGTGTCCCATAAATAGATAAGTCTAAGTCCTAACCTGTTTACCTGGGAGTATGAATGTGACTTTTGGGGTATAGGGTCTTTGCAGACGTAATTAAGGATCTTAAGATGAGATATCCTAGCTTTAGGGAGGGCCTCCAACACAATGACTGGTGTCCTTGTAAGAGAAAGGAGAAGGAGATTTGTCACACATACTAAAGACCATGTGGAAATGGGGGCAAGACTAGAGCCATTTTCTGCCACAAGCCAAGGAACATATGGACACACCAGAAACTGGAAGAAGCAACGAGGGATTCTCCCACGAAGACTTCGGAGGCAGCATGGCCCTGGGGATGGCTCGATTTTGGATTTCTGGCCTTCAGAACCATGAAAGAATAAATTTTTGTTGTTTAAAGCCACCAAGTTCAAGGTAACTTGTTACAGCAACCCTAAAAATGTAATAGAGTTTGAATCGGTCTGGAGGGGACCGAGGGCCTCCGCTTACGTGGCAGGACTCTGTCTCCACTGCTGAGCTCTGCTCTCCTCTGCGAACCTTCAGTCTTTGGTAAGTTCTCCCCTGGTGCGGAGACAACATCCACCAGATGCTCAGGGACAACCTACCAGCTTAACACCCCCAGGGCATTTAGTCTTAGTGGCCTGGCTTGGGTCATGTCCCCACCCCTGAGCCAATCTCTGCAGTCAGGCAGGGGTGCGCTGATATAGGAGCTCACAGTCCGCGTTCTGCACCCACCCCCTGGAGCAAGAGGTGGACACAGCTGAGAGTGGGACCCCCAGGGCGACAAGATGCTGGCCAGGGGAGAAGAAGTCCGGTCTCCAGAACAGGAAAAGGAAGGAGAGAGAGGGAAGGAAGACAGAGTGGAGAGAAGGCAGACACAGGAGGGAGTCTCTCCTGCTGAGGGTTCAGATGGAGGTGAGAAGGCCCCAGGGGAATGGATACAGAAAGGAAGGAATGAACCCCTGAAGAGTCACTGAGCCCTGGTCTAAACGTGCATGGAATTAGTGAGAGAGGAAAAAAAAAGTCACTTCCTAGAGATCAAAACTACAGGCCTAGAAACAGGATTTTATTTCAACTTCTGCATGCATCCCTGCTGTGATAAGCTTAAAGTACAATTCTTAGAAACCCAAAGAAACGCCTTTCTGGAAGTCCATTCAAATTTGACAGTTATCAGATGTATTGAAAACAATAGTTTTTGAGAGATTAAAAACAGAGAAAGTTTAATATGTCTGCACCGGCTCCCTCCTCATAAACACGGCTTCGCGGAGTCGGCCTGTCCCCCGAGCTTAGCGAGGAGAGGTACTTTTAAAATACAACCTAAAACGGACTGAATATTTCACAGATGAAAAGGCATGGGCTTTCCAATCCACAGTCTTCTGAAAGAGGTGGATTTTAATTTCCGAAAAGACAAAGGCAAGAGAAAAAGAAAAATGCATATCTTCTTGCACTTAAGAACTATAATATTACTTAGATGGTGAAGTTTTATTCTGAAAAATGACTGTCAATTATGATTAATATTCTCCTTATAATTAATTCAAAATCTTATTAAAATCAAACTTTTATAACTTTACATATAACCGTGCTGCCTATGTCAGGACGGGAGAATACGCCTTGTCATTAATTTTACCTGTATCATTTCTCAGTTCTCAAAAAAAGGCAATAAAAGATACCTTCTTGAAAATCAGCAACGCCGGGCCACCCTCATCTCCATAATGACACAATTTCCAATTCACGCCTCATTTTCATTAATGTTTCTGCCCATAAATTTTTAAGCATATGATAAAAAATTTCTGAAGCGGCATAAAACTAACATGAAGAGAGAGTTCATTAGCATGTGACCCTAATTAGAAATTCCATATTAACTTCCCGTCCCTGCTTGTGCATATCCAATAACATCGCATCTCCACTCCGAGTCTGCTCTTGCATTGTTCGGAGGAAATATTCCTTTTGGTGGTTTTAATTCCTCGCCTTTATTTTTAAAACAATCCATGTGTTTCTCTCTGTTATTGAAGAAGTCAACAGACAATTGTGTCACAGAATGCCTTTTGTGTCACAAATTATCCAGAAGAATTGTGAGAAGGTCCTTCGCCCAATGCTTTATTAATGATACCAGATCATAAAAGTGGGGGGAAATATGCTGACTCTGTCTCTTTTCTAATGTTGGGTGATAAAAATGCTACTTCAGGATTCAGAAGGTTAAGTTCTAATGTGTATTTTGAATAGAGTGTGTTGGAATAATTGCTTCATAAAGCAGAGCATCGCCCAGCCTGCTAATGGCTGCAGAGTGCAGGGCTCAGCAAAGACAGCCACGCTCACTGGAAAAAATGCTGTGCCTCGACTTTTGCAGCCCTCCCGTAGTAAGTTAACTTTCCCCTCCCCTTGCTTTTCAAAAAAGGTAGAAAATCCCATCACCCATTGTTGCAGCTCAGAGAAGCCGCTGCCTTTCGCAGCCATGAGAGCCAGTCTCCAAAGTTGGTCCCTCAATGAACTATGCCTCCTGGCACTCTCGCTCCTGTGTGGTCCACTCCCTCCCTGCGCTGGAGTCATCCTGTGTCACCAGGAGAATATGCTGGAAGTGATGCCGTATGACTTCTGAGGTGAGGTCATAGATGTCCCAGGGTTTCTGCTTGACTCTCTCGGACCCTGTGCTCTGGGAAAGGCCAGATGCCATTTAAGGGATCCGACCAATCTGCAACTGCCATGATGGGAGGAAGTCTAAGCTAACCACCAGGAGGGGCTATATGCAAAGAGAGATGCCTGCCTTTCCCCAAGGTACTGCAGCCCACCCAAACCCTCACACACCTCCTGCCCCAGCTGCTCTCTGTCTGCAACCACATGAGATGTCCCAAGAGAGATCTTCCCAGCTGAGCCTGGTCAACCCACACGACCATCAAAGATGACACTCAATTGTGTTCTAAAACTATTAAGTGTAGCAAGAGTTGGTGTGATGTCACAGATAACAGGAACAACACCAGCCACAAGCAGCAGGAAGGGAAGCGAAGGGAGAATGTGAATTTGAACCACGCACGTCTCCGTCTGCCACACTTGCAGAGAGGCAAGAACCAAAAATGCCGCTATTGGCCCTTGGTCTTCAATTCTCTTTCCAGACTCCAAGTTTGCTCCTGGATTACGGTATTTAAAACCGTCTCTTTAAGAACTATCTGAGGAAGTATTGGAGACAAAGTGCAGCGTGTGGCTTTCACTCAACAAATAGGAGTAGGAAACAGAGCCTGTTCACTCCCCTTGAGGCCAGTGTGACACCAAAGAAACCCCACACCAAAGGACTCAGGGGAATAATCAATGTAGGAGATGAGAAATGGCAAACCTCTAGCAAGACGTTCTAAAAATTCTCTTCCTCACCTCCCTGAGTCCCAGGGTTTGCAGCCAGGTCTTCCTCCCCCAGCCCTCTCTGCAAAGCAATGCAGGCCCCGCCTCTCTGCAGGATCTACCGGGTGGTGTCCCCACCCACATCCTCACTGGCCCCATCTTTTCCCTGATGTAGCCATTTGACCAGTTCCCATTTACAACCCCTCCCTCTGCAGCCCTCACTGGGATTTGCAAAACAAAGGGAAGGTAACTAGCTTAACTGAAAAGGAACCCTCATCCACCTTAAAAAAAAAATAGGTGTCTGGTACGGAAGGATAGCAAGTACTATTATTTTTCTCTCTTACTCCTGTCACTTGAGCAACAGAATGTACCAGCCTGCAAAACCAGTACTACACTGAGATGCTCACAAAGAGGGAAAAAATTGCCCTTTGAACAATCGAGCAGTGAACTGGTTTAATTCCATGAGATTCACACTTTGCCTGAGTGTGATCATTTTAAGGACCTCTAACCACTGGAAAGTAAAATAACATTCTCATAAAATTAATCAATTAGTCCAGAATGTAGGGGTATTGTGTCTGTGTGAGAGAGAGAGAGAGAGAGAGAGAGAAAGAGAGAGAGAGAGAGAGAGAGAGAGAGAGAGAGAGAGAGAGAGAGAGAGAGAGAGAATGCATGCATATGTGCGGAAGGGTCAAAGGTGAAAGAGGAGAAAAATAATTTATCGATGACTTACTACGGTGTGCCAGGGACTTTTCCCCATATTAGATTTGATTATCTTAACAGCCTCGTAATGTTGGAATAATTAGCCTTCCTTATTTGAGAACACCAGCATTCAGAGAAAAAAGGTGGACTTGCCCAAGGTTATAAAGTCATTAAGTCATATATATAGGGTTTGAACCCTCTACCCACCTCTGAATTTAGTTCTCAAATTGGAGTCATGTTCTCTGGGGCTCAGCTCTGTACATATGAGTAGACTTGTGAATCTGCATTTGTAACAAGCTCCCCACATGAAACAGATTGACGTCGGAGAACCGCCCTAGAAAAGTCCTTCCATTTTTGGTCTCAGCTTCTATATCCGCAAAATGACGTGGTTGAGTGAGACTACTCCTAAGGATCGTGGTAATTCAAACGATCTGGGCTTATAATTAACAAAGCGTGGGGTAGACAAAAAAGGAAGATACTAGTAATGTATTATAACTTAACTATCACATTTTTATCAAAACAAATATATGTTTCAACAAAATTATGTTTTAAACTGAGTTTTATTTCTGTCTGACAATTTACAGTCATGTAATTTTAAAAATGCCAATCATTAAATGCAAAAGAGTGGCATATCCATGCATGCCGGAACTCCTAATGGATGGGAGCATGTTATTGCAACTATAAATCAACTCCTCGGACCTTAAAATGCCATAAATAAGCAAGTCTTTCCGTCAAAACTGGTGAGATGACCAGAATCACTACGCTGATTTATTACACGGCACCTTCACAATCAACACCCCGCTGATTTGCCACTTTCTTTTTACATAAATATATGAATAACTTTTTGACATCAAAATAAATCATAACTACTAGATCTAAAATATAACTTCAAAAATGCCGGCGAAGGTGACTGACACTTTGGGTGTTGTCTGTTATTTTGTGTTAGAGCCTTGTTGGCGGAGAAGTTTTATTTCTCCCGTGTCGTTTCGGTGATACGTGCACTTGGCTCAATATCTCATCCTGACTTTTGTAAACCCTACCAGATGTATAAAAATGTAAACACTTTTATAAATAATAGGCTACTCTTCTGTCATGGGGGGGATGCGATTAAGGCAAAAAATATATAGCTTTAAAGAAACGATTGGCTTTGGCCACCAATAAAGACAGATTCCATTCAACGATCCAGCAAGCGTTCTTCTCTGCTGTCAATATTAGCTACAAACTGGTTTGAAATTTTGATATGCAAAGCCAAGCCTATAAAATTTATCACCATTCTTTATGTATATAAAATAAATATATATATATATTTGT
This sequence comes from Indri indri, assembly GCA_004363605.1. NCBI lineage: Eukaryota > Metazoa > Chordata > Mammalia > Primates > Indriidae > Indri > Indri indri. Next base: position 40,267 of record RJWJ010000866.1, read on the forward strand.
GCATGTGTGTGTACACATATAAATGGCATGTACATGTATAATAGAATAGTGTGATGTCTACATTAACAGTTATTGAATTGTGCTGGGGAAAGCCTCCTTAGGTCCCCTGTTTCAGGGTAGTTCTGCCTTCTTTCCATTCTATTTGTTTGGAATTATGTAAAGTTTGATTTGATAAAAGACTCCTATGGGTAGCAAAAGTCTGAAAGCATTGGACATGTATCCAGCTTAGCAAAATATAAAAGAATAATTGCGGTTAGTTTTTCCAATAAAAGTAGCATACATGTGCTTTGGTTTTTACTCAGTGGAAGACTTTTAAAAATATTTTAATATTGGTGGCTTGGTTTCTTCACCTGGAAAATGGAAACAATAATGCTTACTATACATCACCAGACTAAGTGAAGATGGATAGTTCTACCATGTTTTTTGGTTTTTTTGTTTGTTTGTTTGTTTGGTTGGTTTTTTTTTTTTTTTGAGTTTAGTTTCTAATAGGTCTAAGTTAACTACTTTGTCGAAACTGGAGCTTTTCTTTTTTGCATATATAAATTAAGAGGATTTTCTTCAGGCACCTTTGGGGATCAGGAGAGCTTTACCTTTAGGTTGTTCTTTTAGAATGAGAAATCTACAGAAGCAAAAAAAAAGTCCTATTCTTTCCCCTTAAAGACACCCATGACATCTACCAGAGATGCCATGTCAGTCCTTGGCAATGGCTATGTGCTCTGCGGAAACAGTGCATCTGGGGATGAAGTCACAAAGTGATAGTTTCCAGAAAGGTAAATGTACATGCATGTGACCAAGCATGTACGGAAGACTGTATTTTTCAATGGCGGCCATGACAATCTTTCCCTCTCACACGCTCTTCCATGATGTCGTCGCTCCCCCATCAAGAGGAGTTCGTGGTGCCTGCCCTTGAACCTGGGTGGATACTGTCTGACTCATCGAAGCTGTGAGATGGACGTGACAATACACTGAAGAAGGCAGGCTACCCTGAAGTCGCCATTAGAAAGACCATGTAGAGGAAAGAGAAAGTGAGATAGAGAAAAAATATGTAGAGAGAGACCTTAGTAGCTTTGCTCTTCCACCTCCCACTCTTTGAGTCTTCCTGGCCCAGACATGTGAGTTAAAAAGTTTTCAAAATCACTCCAGACTCAGCTACTCTGGAACCACAGGTAAGGTCCTTATGAAGAACTACCCACCTGCTGACTCCATCACCAGATTCTTAAGCAAAATAAATGAATGTCACTGTTTTAAGCCACCATGTCAGGGTGGTTTGTTAGGCAGTAGTTAGCTGGAATACCCTGGGGTGATAATAACAATCACCCCAGTCTCCAGACTACAGGCAGCTGAGCCCGACCTCTCAGAAAGATGAGTGGCTCTACTATGCTTCACTCACTCTCACGGCCTTTCTCAACTGGATAAAAAGAAAAAGTTGAGGTAGGAAACAGGCCCGCTAACATATGTTGTGAGAAAGACCTTCCATCCTGCATTAAATGACAGTCACCTACCCAAGTTCTGTGGCCCGATATCCCTTTCCTGGTCATCCTAAGCAACTGTCTTTTCTATTCCTCAGCTCAGCCTGAACCTTGTCTCTTTCTGCATCACAGAGAGAGACTTGGAACTTCTGCACAAGGCACACAGCACCTGGATATTCATTGTATTATTTTAATGCTATAGAAATCAGTCTCCTAACCCACATATAATTTCTAAGCCAGGGGATTATTGCCAAATGCACTTTCTATTTGTTCAGCTTCATTCCAATTCAAATCATCAAACATCTACTCTGCACCAGGCACTGGGGATGCCAAGCTGCTGAATCAGCATCCTGTTCTCAGCATGTATACGGTGTAACGGGTGGTGGTGGTGGGTGGTGGGGAGGGGGACAGACATCTGAACAACTCCCTGTGATTCAATGGGGTAGGACCATGGGTGTGTGCATGACGATATGAGATGCAGAGGACAGTGTGGTCCTGCACAGGTGAAGACAGGCGCTCAGGGGAAATGCCACCTGAGTAGAGAACAAAGACAGCTTTAAAGGAAGAACAGTTCAGTGACAGAGGAGGTGAGAATGGCATCCCATCCAGGTGGAAAGATGGAACACTGTCTTTTGCACACAGACAAAAGAATTTGGAAGGAATTGGGAAGTCCCCATGTTATGAACTGTATCCTCCCAAAATTCCAAGTTGAAGTCCTAACCCCAAATGTGACCGTATTTGGAGACAGGACCTATTATAAGTAATTAAGGTTAAAGGAGAGCATTAGGGCAGGACCTTAATCCAATCTGACTGGTGTTCTCATAAAGGGAGGGACAGATACCAGGCATGCCCAGAGAAAAGGCCAAGTGAGGATACACCTAGAAGGTGGTCATCTACAAACCAAAGACAGACGCCCCAGAAGAAACCAACCTTGAAGATGCATTGATAGATTTCTAGCCGCCAGAATGGTAAGAAAATAAATTACTGTTGTTTAAGCCACTCAGTCCACGGTATTTTTTTATGGCAGCCCTCGCACAATAATACCCCACAGAATAAGTGAAAGCCATCAACAGAGCCTGTCTCAGCAAAGGGAAGGAACAAAGGGTGAGCAAAGATTGAAAACCAACTGGTACGTGTCTTTCTTCTCTTTCTTCATGGTTTGATTGTGAAATTGAGTCGCTTTCCTGATGAAGGTGATTCTTACAGGCTTGTTTCTATATTCTGGAATTTATCTTTTTGTAGCTTTTATTCTAGAAGTTAGATGTTTGGGGGATAAAAGGCATCAGTTACATATCACTATGCATGTTAAAAAAAATCAATAATTGCATTTCAGAAGATAAAGAGACCTCGATGGTAACTTTTTCCTTACCTTCTGCTTTACAAATCACTGCCACAGAGTTGAATTTCCTTTCTGAATCCAGAATCCCTTCCTTTGGGAAACTATCCCATTCCGAAGCAACCTTGCCATTCCATATAACTTAGGAGGGTGTAAACCACCCTCCCCCCATCATTGGCAATCAGAGTATGTGGTGTTCCCGGTCACTGTTATTCGTTCTGGAATGGATGGAAGACTCAGGCCACAAACTGAATCAACTCTCTAGGACTTATGCTATAGTTAGTTATCAGAAAAAAACACTTCCTTTTCCAGATTGTAAGGGCATTTTCTATTATATGGCAAAGCCAACATAAAAAAAAAAAAAAAGTAGAATCAAATGATGGAGACGGGAGTCTCTGATAAGACCAGGACATCATTCCTCTCCACGTCTATCCATCCACCCACCCACACATATGTTCATGCCTTCATGTATTCATACAAATATTTGTTTTTGTTTAGGGTGCATATGTGCATTTATGACTTGTTAAACCTGGTCGGTCTAAAGATCACAGGAAATACGACTCATTTCTTTTTCTCTGTCTCTCAGCAGGTTTGTATTCTATGATAGGTTCAAAGACAAATAGTCCTTGTGCCTTCCTCCTGCCCACCCTGCAGGGCAGGCACTTCTGAGCAATCCACAGTAAGATTTCCCACCGAGCCTCCCACCGTTCTTCCAAACATAGTGTTCAAAATAGCCGCCACCAATCGTTCGAATTTGGTCCTCTGAATGAAACCCTTTGCCACCTTTGCGTTACTCCAGTCTTGCAACGCCAGCTACTAGACTTCTCTTCTTGACAGCCAAGCAAGGGGGTCCCCAAGCCAACAAGTGGCTTTCTGAGAGGAAAAGGCATGTGGCAGGGGACGTTAGAGTTTGTTTCCAGCACCTGGCTTCACACTGGGAAGCACATCAGTGTTTTTTATTGTCATCTTCTTCCTCTCAAACCCCAGAAGAAGAGAATGAGAAAACGTGGCATCACACAGCTACAAAAGAAATGTTCACCTAATTGAACATTTATAAACAGACCACAGCAAACTGAGGCTCAGAGTAGTAACACAGCTTGCCCAAGGTGACAGCGACGGAGCAGAATCCAAATCCACTCTGCCTGGTTCCAGGAATGGTTTTCACGCCACAAAAGGTGGACAGCAGCTAGCGGCAGGGAAGGGCAACAAGAACCCAGGTCCGTTCCTGTGTCTGGAAGATCCCTTGCATCTCACAGTTCCTCCTGCTTCATTTCAGTGTGTTCCCACATCCTTCCCAAGAACATATGTTCCCAGCCGGTTGAAATAAGGCCAGTCGGAGACAGAAGCTCCGTTCTCCCATCTGTTCCTTCTCTTAGGAAACCAGAGAGAGTGAGCAGGATTCAAAGGCAAACGTGCACCCAGGTGTCTTTATAATCTTATCTTTTAAAGACCGTTAAACCACACCCCACCAGTGGGAACAGTGACCTTACTTCAAAATAAAGGTGAAAAACAGAAAAAGAAGAGCCTCTGACTCATCACTTGGGCAGATTCCCCAAAGACTTCCAGAGCGCTGGTACAGAGTTGTAAACTCCATCCTCCACGCTTAGGGTTTCATTCGCGGCTCATGGCTTACTGAACCTTTACCATGTGCCAGGCAATGTGCTAAGAGCCTAACAGACCTTACCCCATTCCAGTCTCTTACCTATTCTCCAAATGGGCACTGACCCTATTCTCTCAGGTCCAGATGAGGTGCCTGAGGCAAGAGAGAGGTGAAGTCACTTGCTCAGGGCAGCACGGCTAGAAAGTGGCAGGACCTACACTCAAACACAGACTCAAATGGCTCCCAAACCCAAACTCAAATAGTAACTTTTAAAAGGATTTTGGAGACCATGTTTCAAACACAAGTAGCTTATATGAAGGAAGGTTCTCAAAAATCACCAGTAGAGGATGGGGAACATGAAACAAGAAGGGAAAGCAGATTACACAAAGTCCGTTATCAAGCTGTTTACCACTGTGGGGGCAAGAGCTTATTTCCACTGGAGAACTCTGAGAATGAGTGTGGGATGCCGGCTCTAAGTCACGGATATGCAATGCAGGGCCAGCACAGGGCCAGCTGGCCAAATCTGGCCCACTGACTGTTTTTGTAAATAAAGTTTTATTGGAATGCAGCCACACCCATATGTTATTGTCCATGGCTATTTCTGTGCTACTATGGCGGAGTTGAGTAGTTGCCACACAGGCCAGATGGCCCACAAATCCTAAAATGTTGACTATATCTGGTCCTTTACTGAAAAAAAACTTGCCAATTTCTAATCTCAAGTTATCCCGTCTGAGAAGCAAGGAAAGCTGGGGTATTTATACGTCAAATCCTCAGTCACCCATTGAAGGTGGCTGGGGAAAGGGTGCTTTAACTCCCTGGCACTTCCCACGTGACATCTGTGTAGGCAGAGCTGGCTCCAGAGACCCCGGAAAGACCTCAGGACAAAAGGCGCATGTGAAAGTTGAGCCTGACAGCCTAGAAATGGCAAATGCCCCCCCGGGCATGGGCTGAGCACCAGCAGATTCTGTTACAAAAGGGAACTTCAAAGTTGCAAACTGGTGGCCCGTGAACCACAGACTTGCTTTGTTTGGCCATGCAGTGGTTTCCAAATATGTGAATTCATAGGAGATTTCCCACTTAAAACATCAAAATATCCCATTTTTCTTTAAAAATTCAGAAAACGTGGCACCCTTGGGCCTACATTCCTGCATAACCATCGAGAAATGGCACAGGTTGTCCAGATCATCGATTGGCCAGCTCTGACTGATTATATTCACTGCCCTCCCTGGGTAAGCATCTGAGTTTGAGACCCATAGTGCACACATTGTCACCATCATAATAGGCTAAGAGAGGTCACATGACTTGCCCAAGGGCACATGACTATTAAGTGGCTGAGCTAGAACTTTGCTGCCAATTTGCTTTCCTAAATGGTCTGAGGTTATAGCCCTCTTTTCCCTACACTCTCATCTCAATGTACTATGCCCCCACCCATGCATGACCCCGGTAAGGGGAGGCTGGGTGCAGAGCTAGCCTCTGCTGTGTCTTCACAAAGCCTGAATAATGCATTGGAACACGGGGGCAGGACGTTAAGATAAGAATAAGTGCTGCTAAAAGTCATGACCCTTTTCACCCAGAAGGCGCAAAGAGTACCGAATACTGCAGTCAGCCACTTCTCAGACTGCCTTCATTCTTACAGACAGAAGAGCTGAGAGCTGCAAATCCACACCCACCCAGGAACCAGCCGTCACCAATCAACTGGCACTTTTAATTGGATTCGGGCAAATCATTTGCAAAGCCCTCAATTCTTCAGGCTCCTTTCTACTTTGCATGAATGAGATATTCCCATCGAAGGAGACTATGGCAATAGGGATTTATCCAAGTATATAAAGGGGCAGTTGCACAGGAAACCACGTGCGGAGCCATAGAATCAGTCTGGGCTCCTTCACTTTTGAGACCGGGGGTATAGCCAGGCCCCTACAAAAACCAGACAGTGGCTCAAGATTCAACCCGAGATGTCAGAGACCCAGTTTCTTAATGTACATATTTCCTAAAAGAAGGTCTCCAAAATATACCATAACCCGGCCACTGCTTGTTGCTACCAGGCTAGTCCAAGTCATCACCACCTATAAGGAGCAAGGGAAGTAGTGTAAGGCAGAGATGTGGCCAGGCAAGGGTGTGGTCTCAAGTAGAGCCTGATCCACAAGTTCCAGGCTCTGTGGAGTGGTCCCACCTTAGGGATAAAAGGGCAATTCTTTGTACACCTGGATCAGTCATTGACTGCTGGCTATCTCTTGGGGGGTGGGGGGGGCGGTAATCCTTTAGGCAAAGCAGTTCTCCTTTAGCCAAGGGCCATTCGTTCTGTGGCGAGGAGACACCTGGTAGCCAGGAGTACCCAACAGTCACAGAAACAGAAGAATGGGTGCACCAGCTCAGTTCACTAAAGGGGATCTGGTCCAAACACCAACAGTATCTAGCATGAAGGCATTCAGGGATCCTACTTCTAGCTTGCTCAGCTGGGTCCTAGGCAAGAAGAATTTTAGGGAATCCATTTGCTTTATCCAGCCATGAAACACATCACAAAGGTGCATGGTAATGATGAACTTCAAATATGAATCCTAACAGTAACCAGAGCTGTGTGCTTAGTCATGCTTCATATCGTGAGCAGCACCACACTGCAGCCACCTGGAGGGACTGTCCTCCTCAAATCTCATTCAGAGTCAGCCATCTTCCCCAAGAATTACTTGGAGACAATATGTAATAGGGTTAGGGTTAGGGTGTTTATTTCTTTCCTCTGCTTGTGAGTCTATCTTGGAAGACAGTCTCTAATTGGCCACCAATTCATGGAGATGCCCCAGTGTGAAGATTACATGCTACAGACAGTATTTCGTCCTCCTCCTCATCCCATCAACTCTGCCCTCATGTCTCCCATTGCACTCAAAAGCCCCCTATATCCTGATCACCAAATTGCCTGCCTTAGTCCATTGTTGTCTTCTTGGTGTTTCCACAGAAACATGCTGTAACTGATAGTCTCACTCAGAGGCTTCATCTCCCAGGAGATGGAGATGTTGTCATCATACTTGGAGCTCTTCCTGATCTGGCAGGTCCTCCTGCTACATGGTGAGTCAGGGTTCATCAGCCTTTCACCGCTTGCTACAGTTACTACTTTCTCAGATCTACCAGACCAAATCCAATTTCTCTGTGTCCATCCATCCTTCTCTGTGTCCATGCATCAGCTCTATCTCGAGGACAGATCTGCTTTATAGGCAAGTCCATTATCATAACATGCGACAGGTCTGGAGGGTGAAGGAGGGGCATAACTGAGTAGGCAGTGGGAGTCCTTGCTGGAGTTTCATGTCTGTTGGGAAACAGGGGCAAAGACCTTCAAGAAACCCATCACCATGGTCCTCCTACTGGGAAGGAAGAATGGATCAAAGGCTTATAGCACGTCTACAGCACATTAGAGGACTTTCACGTGTATTTAAACTTAAGGATTTCCAAATTTTACAAATGATAAAACTGAGGTTCCATGTGGCTAATTTTCTTGCTGCATGCCACACAGATTTAAAAAAAAGAAGAAGAAAAGTAAAACTCATTTGAACCCAGTTCTATCCAGTTACATAACCTGAGAGTTACATATTACATCATGTTCCCTCAAATAATGGTGGTCCCTCTTATCAGAAAGCTGCAACAACCATTCCCTAAATGATAGGAAAAGAAAAAAAAAGGAAGAATCCATGTAATGAAAGATATTTCAAAAAGGACATGATCACTGATATATAGAGACACATATCTGTGTGGACAGAGGGGGAGTGTGCTGTTGGATTTCTTGAAGCTGCTTCCTCCCAATAGACAATAGACTTTAAATTCCAGTAAGGACTCTCTCCTACCTGCCAAATTACCCCACTCCTTCACCCTGCATACCTATGTACACACACACACACACACACACACACACACACACACACACACACACGTACAAGGTCGCCAAATACCCGATGTTTTGGCTCTCTCCAAGAGAATGGATTTAGATCAGATTTAGAGGGATTTCCTTCCAACTTTAAAGAATATTCTTCCCCCTCATCAATATTTACCTGAATCATCATCATCATCACTCACTCATCAGGTTTTCTATGTGGGCAGAGAGAAGTTTAAAGGACCTTTAGCTGGTCCTGAACTGTGAAGTTTCTGGAATGGTTTGAGGGGAAGGAGGGATCATAGTCTGAGCTTTTGCTTTTGAACAGCTCACAAAACTGAGCTTGGTCAGAGCAACTCACAGCGGCCCCTTCCCAGAGGGGCACCAACAGGGGGCTATGCTTAAGCTCCTCTGACGGCCAGAAGTAATCTTTCTGTGCCTTTTTAAAAAATGCTATGTGTAATATAAATGTGCAAACTTTAAATATCACCCATGCGATTTTACCGTCTCATTTAAATCAGAGTGTTGATTAAAAATATATTTATGGATTGAAATTTAGTAATAGACAGTAAATTACAAGGAACTTTCATATTTATCTTTAACCATCTACATGATATCCTCTTAATAAAAATCTCTGAAACTTGGTTTAAATTCCATGTAGAGCAGAGCATATTCATTAACCTAGATAAAGATAGATGTTTACTATGCACACACATATATATGTGTAAAAGAAGCTAACTAAAACTTTGGACTAAGTTATACATTATTTGTGACTCTAGGTAATTTAGTTAGCTGTCATTTCAAGCAAAATTGGCTCAAAATAATGACTCATGTTACACTCAAGTCTGGAATATTTGTTTGAGAAGTGAGAAAAAAGCTATGGTTTTCATATATCAAATTTCAAAACTTAATAGTTAAAACATATTTCTCCCCCATGAAAAGTGCATGTCAGTACTTAGGAGGCCTGGGTTCTCTTTTCAACTATGCCATTAATTAATGGTGTGACCTTGGAAGGCTGCTCAAGTTTTCTGGGCCATAGTTTCTTCAGGAAAAAGACGACAGGAAAAGAACAAAATCCATTCCAGCATTAATGCTCCAGAGCTCATCACATGTCAAGGTAGATCTTCAAGAAAAGTCACCACGAGAATACTTACAGCACATTCCTGGACAAAATCTCCATCCATATGCAGATAATAAAATAACAATGGCAGTAATGATTCAGACTGGTGTAGTGCTTTAAAGAATGCTTTATAGAAAGCTCTTCTAGACACATCGTTTGGTGGAGATGACACGGGCTCCATCTTGAAGGCTATGTCCAGTTGATTCACGTAGTAGTGCAGTGGTGTGCTGAGAAGGGCTACCCAATCACCAAAGCTACATCCAGGCTTGATAAGAAGGTGACAGAATCAATTAGTGATGTCTGCTATGGGTACAGGAAAGCACAAAAGGGTCGCATATTTGCAAACCTCACATTGGATTCTCCCAGTGACTCAGTGGCAGCTCAAAAAATCAAAATACCTTGTCCATAGAGTCAGTGAAAAAGTTAGTGAAAAAACTTGAGGATATAGATCCTGAAGTACTTAACTCGACACATTTTCTGCTCTCCTGTGACTCCGGATTATAGAATAAAGTTCCATTCGACCTGCAAGTATCTTTAAGAGGACAAAGCAGGAAGTTTTAAATTCTCTGTGGCAGTTTCAGTCTTCAAAGGGCATGACCTGGATGTTAAGAGTGGAGTCTTAATACGTCCATGATAGCCTGGGATATTGATCCAGGTGGAGGCAAATACTTATAATAGCCCACAATATATATAAAAAATGCAAAGTCCACAGCTACCCCTAAATCAGCACAGAATCTGCCATAATTAAACTCTGTGGGAAGAGAGCATGTACTTGAAATTGCTTTCAATTATATGATACTTTGGAGTTGGGGACAAACTCAACCATTTTAAGGACAGGTAAATGTGTGCAAAGAAGCATCCCCATCCTAAGCGAGCTTGCTTTCTGCCATCGTTTTGGGTGCAGTCACACATAGCATGGTCATGATGTATTTGTCACCAGCTACACCTCCCTGCAGGTGTGATTAATACAGATACTTGCAATCTATCTAGGATTTACAGGCCAATGAACTAATCTGAGCAATGACAGATCATATTCTACATTAGGGAAGTAAACCCACAAACTTTTTCTTTTTTAAATAATAAACTCAAGTAGTTCGAGATGCCTATATGTAGATTCCTTTTTTAAGGTATTTGACTGCAGTTTCTTCCTACAAGGAAGCAAGCAGAAATTATGGGGTATCAATATCACAATTACCCACCTTCCATTTCCACAGAGGGTTGAATGGTCAACATTTCCAAAACTTTTTCAAAAAAGAGAAGTTCACATCAATAAGGCTTTCCTATAGGAAATGCATTGCACTTTTTGTAGTATCTACTAGCCAAATTGGTTGGCCAGATATTTCTTCAAGGAATCTCCATTTAAAATCCTTATCTTTTAGAAATACACGTTAAAATATCAACAAACGAAATGATCTGATTCAAAAGATCCAGCATGTGTGTGTGTTCCTGCTTGTGCATGTGTGTGTGTGCATGTGTGTACATGTGCGTACACGTACGTGTGTGTGCATGTGTGTGTGTGTGCACATGCGTGGTGGTGGAAGTTGATGGGGGAGGTGGGAATGAAGGTAAAAAGGAAACAAGATTGGCCATGAGTTGGCAATTACTGAATCTGAGTACATGGGGATTCATTATACTATCCTAATTCTTTTATATACATATGATTTCAAATCTTCCAGAAAATAAAAGTTAGAAAAAATATCACCATTTTAGATAACATTTACATGTTAACATTATTGGCCAGTGGATATTGAAAATTGTAGAGACCAGCTTAAAATCACCTCTTTTCAGGAATTCTGTGCTTGAAAGAGGCAACATTTGTATCCCATTTGTATTATCAGTATAGCATGGAGCTAAGAATTTAGAATTTCCAGATTCATATCCTACCTCTAGCTGTGTGAGATATATATATAATATCATGAATTTATACATATATATTTACTTATTTTAATGTCATCCTCTCCGAGCCTTGGTTTCTACATAGATGAAACAGGGGTAATAGTTGTAATTACCTGATACTGCTTCTGTGAATATTTTATAGGGATGTCAAGTGCTTAGGCTGGAGTGTACAGGAAACAATTAAGCATTAAAAAAGTGTAGCCCTTAGTATCATCCCCATATCATTTTATGTTGTCAGATACATAGTAGGAGTCGATTAGTCAATGTCGGATGAAGGAAGAAAATAATGGTAACAGGAGAGGCACTAATAAAATGCATCCAATTAGGTATTATGTAAATTTCACAAAGTCGCCAAAAAGTTTCTGTTTGTTTTTTGTTTGTGCCTATGCTCATTGAGAGTTGGTTCAACAACTTGGTAATTAAAACAAATATCTTGCATTTCCAACAAACTTAGCAGCATAAAATGGGAGGCAATTACTCAACTCTGATTTAGGCTTAATATGCAGCATCCCTTAATTTATTCTAATTTAATATTCAAAAGAATATCCTTAAGGTAATATCCTTCCACAGCTCGGGACGACTGCAACACACCAAATTAAGGCCAGCATCCATCAAGTGCACAAGAGCTGAACCCCTAGAGGAGAAAGCACCTCAGATCTAAGGAAATGCCCAGAGTCAGCCTGGCGCAGGAAAAACACCCTTGTGCATTGAGAAGACACCCTCTTGCCTTTATCCAAACTTAGCTCATTAACCCCCAGATATGCAATCAGTGCCTGAGTGTAAGCAAAGCAGACATATTTACACATCGGCGCAGACTGGTCCCAAGTCACACTGACCCAAGGGTTCCATTAGCAACTGATGTACAGGGTAGCATCCCTCCTGTGTAGGATCTAGACCAGAGCTATCTTGGACTGATAATTCTGCAAACTCGGGCATGCCTTAAAGATAAGCATACTCCATGCCTGACAACCCACCTCACCTTTTCCATTTTTCCCATAAAAACAAGGAGGATGTCTCACTTAGCTGCCAATTGGATTCTCAAAACTGCTCATCACCCTTTGAATAAGTAAGGTTCCATGCAGGAATAAGATATTGGCAGCGTGCCTGTGTGTGTGCATGCCGGGGATAAGGCATGCATTTTTGAATATTCAACGATGGCACCTGATTGCATTGACTGTAAATATTAAAAGTATAAGTTATCTATTTTTGAGAGAAATTACCCCCAAACTTAATGGCTTAAAGCAATAATAATCATTTATTATCTCATGAGAAAATTAGCAGAGAGAAAGAGAGAGAGATCACCTTTTTATGATCCAGTCTTAGAAGCCACATAATATTGCTTCTGGCGACAACTTTTGGTAGGGCAGAGTGCTGGGTGTTGTCCCTGACCCCTGCTGGCTCCATCCTTTGAAGGGAGAAAGTGTCAAAGACTGCAGTCTTAGTTTGAAGCTACCACTCTGAATATTTACTCTATGCCAGGAACCGTGCTAGGTACACTAGCCCTGTGGCCTCCCTTTGAGACAGAATTATTATGACCCCACTTTGATGATGAGAAAATTGGGCAAGGTAGGCATGTTGCTCAAGGTCGCTCAATTAGGTCACTCACCCAATGGCTGAGCTGAGATGCTCATTTGTTTACATAAGCCTCTCAAGTGATGCCCAAAGTGTGACCCTGTCTCCCTTTTTGAGACCCACTGGCTTGAGCAAAGAGCCTCACTGCCTCTTGCCCTAAGAAGTCCCAAGCACAGCAGCTTCGGTCCTGAATAAGGAGTTGCTTCCACAGTGACTCAAGTTTCCACTCCCTAATTCTAGGCAAGAATCCTGTACCATGGAGCCCCAGGAATTTGCCAGAGACCCGGAGCTAGGTCCACGTGCACTGTCAGGAGCATTCATTTATGAGAAGCCCGGGAGATTCCCCGTCTCATTGTGGGCGGCAGAGGAGCATCATCAGCTGCCTCGCCGCTGCCTTTATCAAACGCCTGTCCCCAGTGGCTCCAGGACAGCAGGTGATGCCCAGTGTACAAGCCGCATCCCCTCCCCATCCGTCTGGCTGTTGGGCTGGTTGAAGGGCATCAGCCCTAGTGATTGCTACTCTGGCTTTTCAGAACCACGTTGTTTTGTAAGCACTTAAACACCAGGATTTTTGTTGGTGCAGTACCTTTACTTTGACAACTTTTTCTTGCAGGTAAACACTGCATAAAAATTTGGGATCTAGAAAATAAACACTCATTTGGAAAGTGTTCTGACCATACCTCTTCACCACTCCCTTTTAAATCCATCCAAGTTATTTTTTTAAATTTAATTTCCCATTTTGAAAGTGGGGTTAGTGTCTTTTCATATGTTTATTAGCCACTCGATCCTCCCTCAGAGAGCTACATGGTTGGTTTTGCAGTCCATACAATCTATCAGCATATGTCATCTCAGAGAACGTTCTGGATTAGTCTTGCCTGAAATAGCAGGTTCCCCATCCAATACTCCCTGCCTCCTTACCATATCTGAGTTTTCTGTGTGTGTACACACATGCACACCCATACACACATACATGCATACTTATTTTCTATCTCCTCCTTTTTGGATTGTGAACTCTTTCAGTGTAGGGAATAGTTTTTTGTCTTGTTTTGCTTTTCATTGCTATATGCCTAACACATAGAAAAGCCAATACTCAATAAATATTTATTGATTTATATAATAAAAATTATTTTTTAAAAAAGTTCACAACACTCTTTCCTTTCTTTAGTAGTATTCCACTCTATAGATATGCCATATTTTTTTAAATCTATCCTCTGCTAATGGACATTTAGGTATTTCTACTCTTTGGTGGTATCAAAAAAATGTGTTAACCACTACCTGCATAATAAGCCTCTCCTGGCTTGGCAATGGTCTCTGCAGTGAGCATTCCCCGAAGGAGAACTACTAGGTCAATGAGCACACTCATTTTGAGGCTGGGGACAGCTTGCCAGTTTGTCCACGCAAGGGCTGTACCAAGGCAAACTCCCTGCAGCCTCGCAGTAGAGGACCAGTCCCTGCCCCACCACACACGTCCCAGCCATGTTGCTTTGTCTTTGCCAGTTTCTATCCCTATTTGAAAGACGAGGAAACTAACAGCAGGGTCACAATCTCAAAGTCATGCTGCTTCAAGTGGATGGGTCTAACCTCACTCCTGCTTGTGTCAAGCTCTTTATTGTGGTCTGTTTCCTGCTGCTGGAACAGAATAGCACAGACTGGGTAACGTGAAAAGCAAAGCTTATTCGGCTCACAGCTCTGGAGGCTGTGAAGTCCAAGAGCGCAGCACTGGTACTGACCAGGGCGTGGTAGAAGGCATCAGGCGTGAGAGCACGTGGGAGAGGGAGGACAGCGGGGGCCTGCAAGAGAATAGGGGGCTGGATTCATCCTTCTTATCAGAAATCCGGTCCCGCAATAACTAACCCACTCCCATGCTGATGGCATCGATCCATTCATGAGGGCAGAACCCTATGGCCTAATCACCTGTTAGAGCTCCTACCTTCCAAGACTGTTACATTGGCAATTAAATTTCAACATCAGTTTCCAAACGGATGCTCAAACCACGGCACTCCTTGATGTTTCGTTAGGAGGGTCTGCCTGCAAGCATCACTCCTGTGGCAGGCAAGTTGTGCCTCAGTTCCCCTCACACGGGCCCGTCTGCAGGCCGCCTGGGCATCCGGGCACCAGGAATGAGAGTCCCATTGCATACCAAGTTGATAAGACGCAACACTTCTCAACTTCTGCTAATCTTTCCTTTTCAATTTATTTTTCAAATTGTGTAAAATATACATAATGTACCATTTTTATCATTTTTATCATGCAGTTCAGCAGCATTAAGTACATTCACATTGTTTTGCAACTATCGCCTCTACTCATCCCCAGACGTTTTTTCATCTCATAAAACTAAAACTCTGTACCCATTAAACAGTAATTCCCATTCTGCCTCCCCCCACCCAGCCCCTGGCAGCCACTATTCTGCTTTCTGTCTCTGCGCATTTGACCACTCTAGTATTGGGCATGCGTGGAATCTTACGGTCTTTGTCTTTTGGTGATTGACTTATTTCACTTAGCATAATGTCACCAAGGTTCATCCATGTCATGGCATGTGACAGGATTTCCTCCCCATGTAAGGATGAATAATAGTCCATTATATGTATAAATCACATTTTTCTTATCAATTCATCCATCAGTGGGCACGTGGGCTGCTTCCACACTTCAGCTGTTGTGAGTAATGATGCTATAAACATGGGTGTACAAGACCTGTTCAAGTCTCTGCTTTCAATTCTCTTGGGTATATACCCAGGAGTGGAATTGATGGATCAGGAACTGCACTCTTATTTTGGGGGGGAACCCCCATACTGTTTTCTACAGCACCTGCACCAGTTTACACTCCCATCAGCACTGCAAAAGTGTTCCAATTTCCCCACATCCTCACCGACACTTATTTTCATCACTTTTAATAACAGCCATCCTAATGGGTATGAAGGGGTATCTCGTTGCGATTTTTATTTGCATTTCTCTAAAGATTAGGGGTATTGACCATGCTTTACTGTGCATCTTGGCACTATATATATAATCTTTTTTGGAGAAATGTCTATTCAAATCCTTTGACCATTTTCGAATCAGACTGTTCGTTTTACTGTTTAGTTTTAGGAGTTCTCCCTATATTCTCAATATCAATCCCTTATCAGATATGCGATAATATCCCTCTTCTCTTCATTCCCCTAGCACTGATCGGGTGACTGACACGGAGACCCTCCTCATTCAAGAGCAGACAGAGGTAAGCAGCATAACTTGGTTGGTTTGGGGTTGGTTTGCTTTGGGAAAGAGACACTTAAGGATGTTGATAGAAGGGGCAGAGATCTCATGCCAATTTTCCCGTTACTTCCTGGACGGGTTGGCTAGAATCGTTCCGATTCCTGACCAACTATGGGGTGAGAAATGCACAGTGGGCATATTCCTGCCACACGTTTTCTGTTCCCCATCACAAGGGCTAAAGCAGTGTTTTAAAAATGTAGGTCAGGATGAAAAGAGATTTAACTTTTAATGTTTGAATTAAAACAGCATGAGCAACTTCTTTGAATACAATAAGAAAAGCTACAGGATATTCCCTGAAACAATCATTTCTAACTATTTTCCTCTGCATTTCATAAATAATAAATGTGTTAAAAAAATAACCCCGTAGTAACACATTCTCTAATATACTAGTTATGCAAGCTGGATATAACTCTAAGAATCCCTGAATGTGAGAACAATTGAATTTGGTGGTACTTTTTTTTAAGCTAAAAATTAAATTTCCCCGGCCCCATGCAGACCTTTTCCCTCAGAGCTATAGTCATAACTGGATTTCTAAGCCTTCTGAAAACATTGTGGTTTGCAATAAAGCAAAACATTGTGTCAAAAACTGCTTAGAATACAGAAAAGCATGCTTCTGATATATACTGGAGGGCTGCTGTTTACCTGGCGGAGGCACCGATATTGCTTGTGGATGTCAACTTGACAACCGTAACTTGCACTGCGATTCTAACCCCATCTATATTCACATTGCAAATTAAAAATACGAGCTAGATCCCTCTTCAGTTTATCAGAGAGGTAGTTTCCCCCGCTTCCTATCCCTGATTCAACACCTTAGCACTCTTTTCTTCTTCTCTGCAGCAAAGGTTAGGATCCAAGCAGTTACGAACACACTTGGCTTCAAAGAATGCGACGTGTATGCTCTGAAGGTAGCCAGGTATCCAGGACAAGAGATGTGTTTAATAAAGTACTGAAGAGTTGCAATGTGGGCCCGTGAATAAAACAGTAGAGTGGGGATCAGGGTAAACACGCTGCTTTCCTGGCGTCTTCCTAACTGGCTCACGTCTGCTCCCCTGGAACTCAAGCACGCATGTGCGTGAACGACTGTTGCACCATGAACATCTTTACTTCCCAACGACATGAGATGACATCTGCTTTGGGGACTTGATGCCCAGATATCTGACAATTGATGCTCTACTGGGCTCCGTTTCTAAGTTTCTGTTGTGAGGATGGTGGTGGTGGTGGTTTTCAGTGGCTGATTTTTAGTTTGCTTGTTACTGTTCTTTCTTATGTGCATATGTGTGTTTTCACAGTGGAGAATAAAGAGAAAAAAATCAAATAATTTGAAAGGATGCAGCACATACACACACACACGCACACACTCCAACTCTATATATTTTTTTTACTTCCCACTCTGACCTCATGGCTCTTCCATCATGTGAGGGCTATCTTTTTTTTTTTTTTTTTTTTGAGACAGAGTCTCACTCTGTTGCCCTGGCTAGAGTGAGTGCCGTGGCATTAGCCTAGCTCACAGCAACCTCAAACTCCTGGGCTCAGGTGATCCTTCTGCCTCAGCCTCCTGAGTAGCTGGGACTACAGGTATGCACCACCATGCCCGGCTAATTTTTTCTATATATTTTTAGTTGGCCGATTAATTTCTTTCTAATTTTTTAGTAGACACAGGGTCTTGCTTTTGCTCAGGCTGGTCTCAAACTCCTGAGCTCAAACAATCTGCCCACCTCGGCCTCCCAGAGTGCTGGGATTACAGGTGTGAGCCACCGCGCCCGGCCTGTGAGGGCTATTTTTGAAGATCCCCACATGAATGCGATGCTGCTAGAGATCTTGGGAGCTACAGGATAACCGTCCAACACATCGCTGATCCCAAGGAATTTATAATTTCCTTGGGCCAACAAGGTTACGCCAGATAAAATGATTAGGGAAGATGAGAGAGTGCATAATTAACGCATTAAACCCATCTTATTTCTAAGTTCAGGGCTCTTTCCTCGAGCATGTCCTGAGCTCCATGCTGTCAGTTCACCCTTTCATTATCCTGCAACAGTCTCTGCTCCAAAAGTGCCATTTGCAGGCTCTAGAAATCAGGATCCCCCTTTCCCTCCTTCATTCCCTCTGCTGTCTCCCAGATCCCCTCCACCCCTGATCTAATGGTTCACAACCTTGACTGTGAGCTTTTAAAAATCTGGATGCCCAGGGATCCCCAGACCAATTAAATCAGAATCTTTGGGGGCGGTACCCAGACATCAATCTTTTCTAACACTCCCCATGTGGCACCAATGGGCAGCCTATGCGGAGAACCCTAATCACACACACTGAGAAGGATGCCATCTGCTGAAGGGATTGAGAGCAGCTAAAGGAAAGCAGCAGCTCCCAGTCAGCTGGGGGAGCAGCAGAAGTTGGGGAAATCATCAATCTAGAGAAGTTGGGGGTGGGGGTGGAGGCTGCAACAGCCAGGCAGCAGCCTGGTGGATAAATCGCAGGGAATTGCAAGCACCTTCACTGTTATGACTAATATCATTACATTATTATTATTTTACACAATGCAATAATTTGTCGTGGGAGATCATCTCTATTAATATTTCTTTTAGGGTTAGGGTGCTGACTTTCCACGGTGGCTCAGTTCAGCAGAATAGACATTGGTCAGGAGACTACTAGGTTCCAGGCCTTAGCAGGACACTGACTTCCAGAGACAATGAGCCCCTTACTGTGCCCTAAAACCCACCTTCCTGCCACCAGGAAGCGGCTGATGAGGCCATGATGATCATTATTCAACACGCAACAGATACTTATTAGCTGCAACTAGATGTCGGGCACTGTCCTAGGTATCGAGGACACAGAAGTAAACAGGGCAGAAGGGAAGGAAGAAAATAAAAAAGAAAGAAATATCTGCTGCATAGAGCTTTCGTCCATATGGATAGAAAGAGGAGAAATGTTTTCCAAAGAGTTCATCAGCCTGTTTACAGAGGTTGTTCAGAAGAATTTTTTTTTTTTTTTTTTTACTAGGGCTTGGTTTTAAAAGCCCTAAATTAGCAGCAGCACCTGAAGATTTGTTAGAAATGTAAATTCTTGAGCCTCACCTTGACCTAATAATCCAGATGTTCTAAGAGTGGGGGCATCAGACCCTCCAGGTGGTGATGCAAACTCAAGCTTGAGACTTCCTATGGGGAAAGAAAAATGGATCGAGGTAATCAAGGGTTAATAGCCATGGGTGGTGGATTAGCAACTGCTTGCCCAGCTGGCTAAGAAGCTACCAGAAGCTTTAGGGAGAAAAGGGGAAGCTACTACATTCCAGCAACAATAAAACACACACCCTGGGGGAATACTTGCAAGGAGAATGCGCAGGCCTCTACCTGAAAAATAAAAATAAAAAGAGAACCAGGTGGATGCATATTTATTTATCTGTTTACTTTATTTATACGGCAGGGGAGGGAAAGATCCGGATTGAAAAGATACTTTTAAGAACTCAAGGGACCCAAGAGAAGCAGGTAAAATTTGACTCTCCAAGATGTGTGTTCTCTTGAACCAGTTCTTAAGGGGAAGAAGAGCTAAGTGAGCATTTTTACCTTAAATATGCACAGAGGTTCCTTCAGCCTACAAAGCTGTGTCTTCTGTATCTTCGAGACAAAGGGAGAAGAAAGCCTGAGCATCTGGTCGCACTCTACCTTTCAGAGGCAGAGCCCTCAGGGTCCCTCCCTGTAATTTTCCAAAAATCCTCCCAGGCCTGTCGCCTATCAGGCCACTGCAAACGTCATTAGCTTTATCAACCTGCAGAACCTAGTATCTGCATCTGACCATGGAGCAGAGGAAATTCCAACGCGGGCCATGCGGGAAGGAATGGAAACCTTCCACATGCAGGTCCCCTGTGGCATGTCTCAGTGTACCGAATCACTGGTGGTTGTGGCTGTGGAGTGCAGACAAAGTGGGTATCTGAGGACTGTCACAGTCCCCGGCACTGTGAACTTCAGGATGACTTTAGGTGATTTATGCAAAATTAGATAAATAGATAGATGAAAAAATTACCTAGAGAAATAGAATTGCAGGTTAGTTTATTTAAAAAAATCACATAACCTTGCGAAGAGCTCACCAAAGATAACTTCACCAGGCTTATTTTATTCCCATCTCCAAATATCCAGGCTACCCAGGAGAGGCCCATTCTTTGCTCGTCTGTGTTGTGTGTGTAAAATCAACTTCGAGGTATTTGCTATCAAATACTTGCTCAAATATCAAGCCCTTAATACATTCTAGGCCCTGCACTAGCCTTTGATAGCCACCATCTCATTTATGGATGTCCCCAAATATTTATAGATTGTCTGCTCGATGCCAGTGACGGGTTGTACCAGGGGAGCTACTCAGTGAATAAAATGCTGGAGCCCTTTCTACTAAGTGAAGTGTCACAGGAATGGAAAAACAAGCACCACAGGTACTCACCATCAAATTGGTAATAATTGATCAACACTTATATGAACATATGGAAGTGACATTCATCAGGTGTCGGGCAGGTGTGGGGGAGGAGGGGATGGGTATATTCACACCTAATGGGTGTGGTGTGCACCGTCTGGGGGATGGACACACTTGTAGCTCTGACTTGGGTGGGGCAAATGCAATATATGTAACATAAATATTTGTACCCCTGTAATGTTCTGAAAAATAAAAAATAAAAAAAATATGAGTTAGCACCCCCCAAAAAAGTGCATCAAAATCCATGCTCTCATGAAGCCCACGTTCACCATTCGCATGAGAAATGAGGGGTTTAGACAATAAATATGTAAGTGTGGAGTCTGTTAGGTGATAAGCACCACGGAGGAAAACCACCTGATGAAGGGGGATGGAAGCAGGAATGTTGACCACAGTAGGGCCAAGAGGTGGGAGCTTGCATTACATCATTCTGTAGGTGAGGAAATGGAGACTCAGAGAGGCTGTCAGTTGTCTAAAGCTTCATGACTGGCAGGTGGTAGAATCTCTGTCTGAATCCAAAGCAGGATGCTTCCTTTTTTTTTTTTTTCTTTTTTTAACAGACAGGTTCTCACTGTGGCCCAGGCTGGAGTGCAGTGGTGTCATCATAGCTCACTGCAGCCTCTAACTCCTGGGTTCAAGTGATTCTCCTGCCTCAGCCTCCCAAGTAGCTGGTGCTACAGGTGTGCAACACCACATTGGGCTAATTTTTCTTAGTTCTTGTAGAGTCGGGGTCTTGCTATGTTGCCCAAGCTGGCCTGGAACTCCTGACCCTCAAGCACTCCTCTCATCCTGGCCTCCTGAAGTGCTGGGATGATAGGAGTGAGCCACCACACTGGCCAGGATTTTTAATAATTAATTAGGCTTTGAGGTCTGTGCTGCGGACCACTTTCCTGGCCCCCTGCTGCTGTGAAAGCAGGAAGGGGGTGGTGCAGGGGTGAAGGGCAGAGGGTGTGCTGGTATACTGGGTGCATCTTCCATGCACCCCTCGCAGATCCACCCCTATCCCTCCATCTACACTGCTCTTGGCCCTGGAGGATGAACAGCAGACACCACCAACAGGATACCACATCTCCTGGCGGCCCGCTGGGGTGCACCCATGCAGAGCTCAGAGAAGCAACCGGAGGGAAGGAGAAGGGGCATTAATTCCAAGGCTCATCTGGGACCAGCTGCTTCCCTATCTCCTTCTGCTTTCTGGAAACCACTTTCTCTCATTGTCCTCCAGGCTTAGGGACGATAACATCTCTTGTGTAAATAGCCCAGGGCACTGTCCTATGGGTTGCTAAGTAGTTTGAGTATTAAAGTCTCCTTAAATTGCCTCGCCTGGGTATGTTTTGGTGAGTCATCACCAAAAATGTCCAAAAAAGAAATACAGACATACAGGCCCCCTTGTTTAATGTCATGGAAGTCCACCGGGACGCGGCAGCAGTAACTACAGGGTGCTCTGTGGCACCGTTAGAACACAATCCCTCCTGAGATGAATGCTGGCTCCCTGATTTACTGCCTTCAGTTATGGCACCGTAAGACAATGACTGCAAGAGGCTTCTACCTTCTCGGGAGCCTTGCAAATTGTTGGAGTGGTGGGTGCTGTGAGGCTAAAACGTGGCCTAAGTGCTCCCAGCGCTCACCTGGGCTAGCCTGGCTGTACCATTCGCATCCGACAGCCAGCAAGTAAGATATCACGAGTTCCTTTATTCCTTGAAGCCAACTGTCCCCTGGGAATCAAAACACAGCCGCGGGAAAATAAAGGATGTTAATTGTGGAAAAACACTGCCAGGAAAACAAGGGAAAAGATTGGCAACGCCCTCAAGTGCAGGAGGTGGCGTCACAGCCTGCAAACACTCACTGCAGGGAGCAGACCGCAGCGGCCGGGCCGGGGGCTGGCGTTCTAAAGCCGGCACGCACACCACAGCAGCAAACAAGACCTGCCGTTACCACCGAACACCCTGGACCGAAAGCCAATGCGTTCCGATTTCTGAATCAGTTGCAGTTTATATCCATGCTGGATGCTCAGGCCTTTCAGAGATCTATTCCAGTGCCTCTGACCTCCCCATCATAGCAAGAACCACTTAATTCCACCCGTCCCGGGGGCTCCATTCACATCCTGCTCTGTGTGTAAGGGACCCCGGAGTTGTGCAGGGCGCAGCCTGTGTGAAGATATGTGCAGACTTTGAAATCAGAACAGTGATTAACCTAAATAATAATTTATAGCTGCCAGTTAACGATAGCAGCTATAGCCATTGAGTATCCACTGGGTGTTAGACATGGTGCCTGGAGTCTTGTGCATGTTCTAATTCATACAATATTTCGGTGGTGTATAGGCCATCAATGGCCCCTGACTTCTGGTGTTCTTGTTTTTGTATAATCTCTTCCTTTTGAGTATGGGTGGACCTGGAACTGGCTTCCAAGCAACAGAATCTGGCCAAGGTGATGGAAAGTTACACTGCGATGATATGCAGATATATATACAGATACCTGTATCTGTATATATATAAATATCTGCACAAACACACACCTCTTCATATATCCACATGCATATAGTTATACATATATGAACATTATATATATATAACACATATGTGCACATATGCATGTATGTATATATGTGAATAACTCTCTCCATTGCTGGGCTGAGGCAGCAAGCTGCCACACTGGGAAAGAAACCATGGAAAAAGCCACACAGGGAAGAACTGTGGGCAACCTTTGCAAGCTGAAGTCAGCCTCTGGGAGCTCAACGTGGCCTCTCGCCAACAGCCCGGAAAAATCCAGCTCTCTCAGACTTGCAGTCAGAGGAAACAAATCGTGCCAACAACCTGAGTGAGCTCTGAAGCAGATCCATTCCCAGCTGAACCTCCAGATGAGAACACAGCTCACTCGACGCCCTCACTGCAGTCATGTGAGACCATGGACAGAGGACACAGCTAAACTGTATCATATTCCTGGGCCACAGAAATTGTGAGAGATAAATTAATTAAGTTGCTAAATGTGTGGTAATTTGTATCACAGAGTAGAAAACTCATGCATTTAGTTAAGTCAGGATTCATGTTACCATTTCCTAAGGGAAGAAGTGGCAGCTTGAGAAGTTTGGGAAACTGATGCCAAGTCACACAGCTACAGTGAATCACGCTAGAGTTTGAACCAAGACCTGCTGAGCTCCAAAGTCCGAGGGCTTCATCACAACCACCCAGGATGCTGTGCTCGGGTCAGAGACGTGCAAACTCGCCCAGCAACCCTAGAACCCATGCTCTGGTAATCGTTACAGAAGGTAAAATAGTGTCTTCCAAAAAGACATGCCCAAGTCCTAATCCCTGATACTTGTGAATATAACCTTATTTGGAAATAAAGTTTTTACAGACGTAATTAAGTTAAAGGTCTCAAGATGATATCATCCTGGATTGGGGATGAGCCCTAAGTCCAATGACTGGTGTCCCTGTAAAAGAGGAGAGAACACACACAGACACGGAGGACAAGGCCAAGTGCAGACGGAGGAAGATTGCAGTGACACAGTGACAGGCCAAGGGAGGCCAGGGTTGCCTGGAGCCACCAGGAGAGAGACGTAGGATGGATTCTCTCCCTCAAAGTTTCCAGAAGGAATTAACTACTTCAATGCCTTGATCTAGTTCCCCAAACAGGAATAGAACACATTTCTATCATTTCAAGCCACCCGGTTTGTGGCAATTTGCTACGATAGCTCTTGGAAAGTACAACAAGAGCCTCTGTTGCCTTGAAGCTTTATTAACTTCTAGGATATGTCTAACTTCCTTAGATCAACTCAGACAAACTATTTACGCCCCTAGGAAGCAAGAGAAACAGTGGAGGGGACTTCGGTTCCAGGCAGAAGAGTGGGGTTGCATCGTGGCCGTATCAGAGATGATCTTGGCTGAGACACTCAACCTCTCGCAAATTCTTCTCCTGACCTATAACGTACATTATCACTCCTGATTGCAATGTCTTATGGGTCTATAATCCATCTAGATTTTCATGTCCCCCATCGATAACACTGGCAGGATTTTCAATCATTTCTTTGAAGATACCGGTGTTTCTTTTAAGACAAATTTCACGGCACAGGGATTACAGGGAAGGGTTCAGGAGAGTAAGCTCTGGACCTCGATCCCCTTGTTCAAGTCCCAAGTCTACTGCTTGTTAGTGTGTGAAGCTGAGAAGTTTACTAAAATCATTCTGAGCTTCAGGTTTTTCATCTCTATAACGCAGCTAATAATAGTACCTAACCCACAGGGCTGTTCTGAGGGATTAATGTGGAGATATATTAATACATGTAAACTACATGATAAGTAGGAATTGGTCAATAAAAATTCCCTGTTGTGATTAAATGGAGAAATGGTGTTTGAAATAGGACCCCTTATTGCCAATTAGAATATCCCACCCCCTCTTCCTCCTCCATCTTTTACTGAAGGGCCTGCATTTGTTGCGCTGAAAATACTTGTTTATTGACTGAGAACACCCGCACTCAATGCTCATGCATATTTCGGTACCCACGATTAATTATTAAGCATAATATAAACGTGAAACTGCGGCTTTGTGTTATCTGCATTCAGAGGGTAGGGAGCGATTTCTTTCCCTGGAACGACCACAGATCTACCCCGTCAGGTGGGATTCTCAGTGAAACACAGCCACATTTTCACCGAGAAGGGCAAGAGAATTTGGGAAAATAAATAAATAAATCTTTTTTCTTTTTTTCTTCTATTTTTAATGTCCCAGGTTACTCCTTCATTAAACGGTGCCTCTGGATATCAGGAGGGAATTGTAACATGAAAGTTATGAATTGGGGTCCAGGCAGACATTTATTTAATTAACGACTAATTTGATTGGATTTAAGATGGCTTTACTGGGCATTTATCAAGTCTTCCTATAGCCATAGTTCAAAAAAACGTTAGCAAGGCCGTAGAATCACCTGGGTAGCTTGTTAAAAATTCAGGTACACTGGCTTCCAGCCCAGATGGTCTGATTCAGGAGGTCTGGGGTGAAGTCTCCAAATGTGCATTTTTAATACATTCCTAAGTGGCTCTCCTATAGGCTACCCTGAGACCCAGGTTGAGAAAGAATGTCCTGAAGGGATATATAGGTCATACGGGTCCCACTCCAGACTTGTGTCAGTTTGCTCTCTTCCCTGGTATTTTTCCAGCATTCCTGACAAAGGATGAAACCTTCCCCAGGGCACTGTTCTGTAAGAAGCAGCTGAGTGTTGGCTACCGAGATCCAAGGAGGAGGAGAGAGTTCTGAGGACATAAAATATTTCCACTCAGGATGCTGAGGTTCCTGCAGAAGCAACGGAGAAGGTCTATTCCTCAAACAGTGCACAGGCCCGACTTCAAGAAGAGCAAATCGTAGCTGGAATATCTCAACTCCCACTTGGGTGCAGAAGGCAGGGAGGGGGCCAGTGTTAGATCTTCCTAACTTGCATCTTGGAAGAGGGAGGCACTTAGGAAAATGAACATTATCAGCATTGATCTTCCTTTGGGGCGGACTATTTCTACCAACCCTCTTCCTTTCAGATTTGAAGAAGGCGGAGGCAGACACGGATGCATTCCCCAAATGGATCACATCAAGCACAAAATCACTTTTGAATTTCTTTATAGGATGTACGGCTACACTCATGTTCAGAAACTCTTTATTTCACGTACGATCCCATGGCCTTGTTTCACGAGACAGGGTTAGTTGCGTCCCCTAACAGTAACCAGGACAGATTCTTTGAAGTACAAGCAAGGACCAAGGCGATCACTGGGATCGTCTATTTAAATCCAAATCTAGAACAGAGACTCAACCCACTCTTAACAAACACATCAACTTGCTAAAATCAACAGTGGGAAAGACAGTAAGAATGCTAGTTTCTGGAAACTGCTGCCGGGAAAAACGTGAGATGAAGTTGCTTTAACTCAACAGCATTTATCTTGTACCATGCAGAGAGAATACGTAGAATTAGTGAAAGGCCAGTGCAGAATCTTGGGGCTGTTGTTTCAGAGACTCATGGAGGTCTTGACAAGCAATGTTAGTGGAAACTAACTTGTTAACCATGCGAGGAGAGACGGAGAGGGCGATATTCACATTCATTTTATGTGCTGCGCTTACCAAGAATTCATCCATCACCAAGGATGTATTGAAGGACGCTCCGGATAAGAAAAGTCAGCTAAATCTGACTCTGAAGCTCTCTTCCTCATTCCTCTAACTTTTGGATTCTGAATCATAAAACGTCTGATTACTTCCCAGTCGACCCTGTGATTTGAACTGGGACACCCTGGACAAGACACCACTAAGGCCCCTCTGAGCTCTGAAATTATGATTATGATTTTTTTTTTTAACTTTTATACCGCAACATGCAGCAAACATTCCACAGAGGAATAAATATGCTAAACTCAGTGAGGTAATTTAGAAGGAAATTATGATTTGGTCTGAAATCAGAAATGCACTTATTATGTTCGTATTTCCTTCACAGCAGCATGCAGAGATATCATTCCAAATATTTTAGCACTGGATAGAACAGACAGAAAACAAAAGATGGGTTTCTAACCCAGGCTGCAACACTATTTTTGCTTAACGTTTCTAGCCACGTCAAGTAGAACATTCTCATCAAGTGCCATGTATACATTAGCTGGGGAGCATAAATCATCCATAATTATAATATCCTTCACCCCAAGAGGCCTTTAGCATTTCCTTTATAAAAGTTACACAGTGGAGACCGGCACCTTGCTAATAGATCAGCCCTCCTTGAAAATACAATTATGCCACATGCAGGGCTGGGAAGTAGTTTTGCATGCCTGCTGTCACTGTGTGTTTCAGACGTGATAGCTTCCCACGTCGGACTTAACTGCTGGCTGCCCAGAAGCTCTGTGAAGAGAGTGCACCAGGGCAGGAGTGGCCTGCCCCAGCCAGGCACGAGCCACGTCCACAAAAGGTCTCTCGGAGAAAGACATGCTGGCCAAAGAACCCCAGGGCCTCAGGGTTTGAACTTCTCTGGGGAAGGCCTGAAGGCTGCCGACTCAGAACTGCTCCTGCAAAGGCTGCCCTGAGCCAAGGCACAAAGCACTGCAGAGCATGGGGGTAGGGGCGCGGTTGGGGGATTTGAGCGGGGTGGTGTCCATGTGCTCAGGGTCTGGTTGGGGACATCAAAAGAATAGCCATCATCATACAACATGGCAGCTTGCCGAGGCAGAGAGCGGGAGGGAGTGCGGACACAGTGGCCACTTGGCCTGGGCCTCTCGTTCGTAGGGGGCTTTCAATGGGACCATTTCCCCGAGTGAAGCTTCTGTGCAGCATTGCACAGACTGTAAGTATGGAAATGGATTAAAAGCACTACTTTATTGAATTTAAATGTGTGGACAGAGAACAATTTCTGAAACCTTATTTTTGCATTAAAAAAAAAAATTTAAAAAACCCTCAGGAAAAACAAAACAAAACAAACAAAAAAAAAAAAACAGGCCTTCCTCACCTCCCAGAGGCTTGAAGGGTGGAGAAACACCGTTTCCATCATGGTTCTCCTGCCTGGGGCCCTCTTTCCAGGTTCTTCTCCACCTATCAGCAGCCCATCCTCGCCTGGCACAGACAGGAAGGATACACACTCTGCATAGTGCTGGACAGCAGCCAGATGAGGAAGGTTTTGCCCAAGATACTGAGGGGGTTAAAAAGAGGGAGCTTTGCCCGAGGCTCTCAGGGGCAGCTGCAAGGAGAAAGTAAGGCCCGAGCTCAGCCAGGAGACTCCAGATGTAAAATTTCCATCCGTTGATCCAGCTTGCAAGTTGTCTCTCCTGGACTGGACTAGAAACTCTTCGCAGGCAGGAACCTAGACCTAAACCTCAGAAGGCATTTAGTGTAGTTATCTGGGCACCCCCAGAATGCTGAAGTCTGATCTTTCTGGGCCCTAGGGCTGGAAAGGACCCTGAGAAATCTTTATTCACACAGAACAGACATCTCATCTCACTAGTGCTGTGGTCCTCAAAATGCAACACGGCCCCCACCCCCATCCACATCACTTGGGAACAGGGTAGAAATGTCAATTGCAGACCTCCACCCAGAGCCCCCGAGTCAGAAAAGCTGGGAGTGGGCAAAGCAACCTGCACTTTAACAAGGCCAGCCGGTACTTCTGGTATACTCTCAAGTTTGAGAAACTCCATCCTAGAGAAATTATTCCACATGGGAATTTCAGTTGTCTTAAACTTCTGCATCATTCTGCACCGCATGGAGACAGAACTCACAGGAACTTAAAGTTGCAAGATACTAGCAATGTAAAAGAAATGATGGGGTTAGCAACCCAAAAAACAAAACAAAACAAAAACCAGCACAATACTTCTTCAAGGGAAGAAAGCTTCTCTCTGGAAGAAATGGTCCACAGAAAGAAATCTTTGAAGGATGCATCTCACTCAACTTCAACATCTTTGTTCTTGTATTTCTATCCCCAAGCCTCAAAGGACTGAGGATCAAGCGTCTCTCAAATTTCATACTATATCTTCTATATTTGGCCATATCTCAAGACCACCTATATGATGATATTCTTAATATCTTGTGTTAAAATCAGTTTACTTAGATTTTTTCAAAAGCATAAATGAATTTATTGTAAAAGGAAAAAATGTCTATCTCTTCTGTAAATGGAAAACAAGATTACTTCCGTTAAGTATGTGTAGCAAAATAAATAGACTAAAGATAAAACAGCGTTATTAAATTCCAGGTAAAAAAAAGAGTTGCCTGAATGCTATGGGTTTAATTGCACTCCCCTCCAAAAGATGTTGAAGTCCAAATCCCCAGTATCTGTGGACGAGACATTATGTGGAAACAGGGTCTTTACAGAGGAAAGCAAGTGAAAAATTGTTACAGGTCCTAGTCCGGTATGAATAACGTCATTATAATGTGGGGAAACTCAGGCAGAGACAGATGTTCTCGCAGGAAGAACCCCATGTGCAGGGGGAGGCGGAGGTGTGAGGGGCACAGCTAAAAGCCGAGGACCAGCAAGGACTGCCAGCAAACCAGGAGAAGCAAGGGAGAGGCGTAGACAGACTGTCCCTCCAAGTTCTCAGAAGAAACCAACTCTGCCGACATCCTGATCTAGGGCTTCTGGGCTCCAGAAGGATGTGACAATACATTTCTGTTGCTGAAGCCCCCAGTTTGGGGCATCTTGCTACAGCAATGCTACTGTTTTGTGCAGCGGGAGGAGGGGGCTGGAAAAGGCACTCTTTCTATCCCAAAAAGGATCCTCTGTGCCCATCTCCCAAAGTTATTCTGGAAGTTTGGAGAAAATGCATGAGCTGCAAATGTGAATTATTATCTCATCAGACCCCTCTTAGGATTCCTCTTTTCCCATTTTCTGCTTGAGTCTGCTTTTCTGCATTCCTAGAGCTCCATCAAAGCCCTGCTAGCGTGTCCGATCTATCCACCACCGCCCCCCTCAGGTTTCAGGCTGCCCAGGGTACCATGTTGGTGCATAACATCCCCTCTTTGGAGACTGGTGGCCTCCAGAGGTAAGACTAATGAACAGGAGGTAAACAAACCCAACAAACAACATCCTGGCTTTGAAGCAAGCTCTGCCCGTGGAGCACTGCAAGAAATCAGAAATGCCTCATGAAGTTTGCTAAGCAAACAAAAAGCAAATCCTGCCCAAACAGAATTAGCAAAGGAATCCAGGTAAGGCAAATGCAGTCACAGTGGGGTAGTGAGAGCCCACAGCCCCAACTGCATACTTAGCTTCAGTATAGGCTGTTGGCTGCAGGTGAGAAGGGGAGGAGGAGACTTGGGGTGGGGCTGGGGGAACAGCACAAATGAGAATATCAACAGTGGTCCTTACAACAGCCACAAGCCAGCAAGCATGTGCTGTCTTAGGCACACAGGATGCCTACTCCCCTGTCTTCACGGCATGATTCCTCAGTCCCATTTTGCAGAGGAGACAATAGGCATGGGGAGGTTACATGGCCTATGCAAGGCCACACAGCTTCCAGGTGGCAGAGCCTGAACGTGAGGGCACGTTTGCTGGATCCAAACCCATCGTGCAGGTGGAATGCCTTTAGAGAGGGACCACATCACCGCCCTTCCCAAAGACATCTGCACCCACATCCCTGGAACCTGTGTACACGTTACCTCACCTAACAAAAGAGCCTTAGCAGATGTGAGCAAGTATCTTGAGATGCAAGATTTCCCTGGAATATCCAGATGGGCTTAATGGAACCAGAAGGTTCCTTATAAGAGGCAGCAGGAAGGCCAGTGAAAGAGACATGATGTCAGAATCAGGGGTCAGAGTCAGAGAGAGATTTCAGGGAGCTACACTGCTGACTTTGAAGATGCAAAGGGCCAAGAGTCCAGTAATACCTGTGGCCTCTAGAAGCCAGAAATGAAAGGAAAACAAATTCTTGCCTAGAATGTACAGAAGGAATGCAGCCCTACTAACACCTTGATTTTACCCCAGTAAGACCCATTTTGGAATTCTGACCCCCAGAAGTGTAAGAAAATACATTTGCATTGTTTTAAGTTACCACTAAATTTGTGATATTTTAGTTTGTTCCAGCAGCAATAAGAACCTAATACAGAGAAGGAGATCTGAGTGTGCTCCGAGGCAGAAGACTAGAGACCCCAGGGAGAACAGGGTGGGGGAAGCACCGATCATACCAAAGTATCTTAGCAGCCACAGCTGTGAATGCTTGGCCTCTGCCTGGCACTGCCTGGCACTGGTCTGAATTCTTCACATGTAGGAACTCATTTAATCCCCATCATGTCCTTTTATAGATGAGTTAACTGGGCACAGAGATAAAAGTAACTGGCCCAGACTGCACAATGAGTCAATGAGGTGGGCTGGGATTTAACACAAGGCATTCTGACCCCTGGAGCCTGCCCTCTTCACCCCCACTGGACCCTAATGGATAATTTGGGGGACACATTTCTGGGAGAGATGGGATAGGATTCATTAACCTATTTCAGCATAACTGTAGGAGATACTGCTCTGTGCCTGGCACATGGATAAGACATGCTCTGTGCTTGTGCAAGTGGTCTGGGAGGGAAACCCCATAAGTAAGAGGGCTGTAGACTATCACCTGGAAATGGCACCCTAAAGGCCTGAGTGTGCCAGGGGGACAATCTAGAAGAAGCCACACTGGAGTCAACATGTCTTACCAGTGGATAAGCACCAGGTTCCTGGGTAGAGAAGGAAGAAAGGGACTTATAGAGAGGTAAGATGAGTCCAAAGGCACAGAGACCTGGAAGAGCCGGGCAGGTCCCAGGCATGGCGAGAGGTCCAATCAAGGTGGGCCTGCCCTCAACTGCAGGACATGGACCCGAAAGGCTGGAGGAGGGCAGATGAGATGCCAGATCGTGGACAGCACAGTGCCCGGGGGAGAGAACAGATGTGAGCCGCAGGGCTGCAGAGAAGTGGATAGTTATGGGTTGAACTGTGTCCCCCGAAAGATTCTAACCCCCAGTACCTGTGAACGGGACCTTATTTAGAAATAGGGTCTTTGCAGAAAAGCAAGGTAAGATGAGGTCATTTGGGCAGGCCCTAATCCAATGTGACCGTGTCTTTATAAAAGGGGGGAATGTGGACAGAGACACAGACATACTCACAGGGAGAACACTATGCGAGCGACAAGGAAGAGACTGGGGTGATGTGTCTACAAGCAAGGAGTGCCAAGGATGCCAGCAAACTTCTGGAAGCTGGGAGAGAGGCATGGACAGATTCTCCTCCCCACACCTCAGAAGGAACCAATCCTGCTGGTACCTTGATCCCAGACATTTGGTCTTCAGAACTGTGACACAATAAATTCCTGCCATGGAAGCCACCCACTCTGTGGTCTTTGGTTACGGCAGCCTTGAGAAACTAATACATGGGTACGGCAATTCTCTCAAGGACAGCTCCATGCAGTATTCCACAAAGCGAAGTCCACTGGGCCCTGGGGATGGTGCGGGAGGTACGTTGGGAAGGCTATGTCTCAACCCCGCCGCTCCGACACTCTGCTGGGGGGGTGCTGTCCTGTGCACTGCATGATGTTTAGCAGCCTCCCCGGCTTCTACCCTGTGGATCCCAGAAGGACACCTGCCAAGCTCTCCTGCCAAGTCGTAATAACCAAAAATGTCTCCAGATGTTGCCAAGCACCCCCACTCAGGAACACCACCACCCTTGGTTCAGGATCCCTGCAACAGGGAGATGAGATGGAAATATTAAACAATCATTATTTTTTTTATTTAGTTCTGCAAATATTTATGGAGCACCCACTCTGAGCAGGGCTCTTTGTAAGTGCCAACAGTTCAGAGATGAAGAAAAGCCTGTTCTTGTCCTCCTCCAAACCTATCATGACGGCTTGCGATTTACTGCAAACGCTACCGACATAGCACTTCTTTTTCCTTGACAAGGAACAAAAACATAAAGAAAAGTTTCTGGAGATTAGAGTGTGGTTATATAAACTAACTTGTTTTTTTTTTTTTTTTATGCATACACTGTTATTTCAAATTATTTCAAAATAAAGTCCCATTTCCACAGGCCAGAGGCTATTTTCCCATAATTTTCTTCCAGCATTGTTTATCCTGTATTTTTTATGAGTTTCGGTGTTATTACTGAGTTTTCAACAATCATTAGGTAGTGCCTGAGATATAATTGAATACGATTTTATTACCCCAGCCAACAGACATAAATATTTAATCCTTCTGCTCCAGATGACAATGTATATTTTGGGGGGCTAATAAATTGCTTTTTGGGGTTGCCCACAGGATAGGCGCCTTCTGCAGATTTCCTCCACATTTTCTCTAATGTGCTATTCAATACATCAACACTGCTTCAGTCCTAAGTGGAATTTTTTTTTTTCTTTTTAAGCAATAAAGCAAAGTGTTCCATCCAAGATGATGTAGCAGGTGGAGTTTTGTTCACTATTCCTGATTCTGTTGGGTGGTTTGCCTGGCAAGAGAGAGGCACAAGGTTTCTCCAGAATGCTGCAGAGATACCCTGCAGCCTGTCCTTCCACCCCAACAAAGCTCATCTTAGAAACCAAAAGGGCAGAAGGAAGCCAGTGTCACTTCAGAGAAAGCCTGTGGACACTGCTCACTTCCAGGGAACAGCAGAGGCCCAGGGAATAAACATATAGCTCTCAGCTATTAATAACATAATGCCAAAACAGCATGTTTCCTAGGCGGGGGCTGGCTCAGGCTGTCAACTGAAGAGACCATTTCCATCCATGGCATGTGAACTTGCCGCAGGCATTTGTGAAATTCTTTCTAATAAGGATGATTAACCTGCTGTCTGCCTTTTCCCCCCTTTTGGTCGTGATGGTGAAGAGAAGGTTGTTAAAGAGAGAAGAACTTGAATAAACAGAAAGTTCAACCTTCTAGCTATACGCTTTGAAAGGGTAACCACACAGTTTTTTTTAACAGTTACAGTCACATCCGTTAGCAAGGAAGCAATGGCTAAGAAACAACTGTCATTGAGCAAAAAATGGATAAAGGAATAGGGTTTGAACATCCTGCCCAGTTGTAAAATGCTAATGCTGCAAAATAGCTGTATTGGATTTTCTTTTTTTTAAACAGCACTGACTTCCAGGGAAGAAAGTTACACCAAGTTTATTAAGTAATTCAATTTTGTGTAACTTGAAGGATTCCTCTAACTCCTTCACCATGCTAACAAGCACAGCACCTCTGACAGACTGGCTGCCAGGGAGGATTCATCCCCACTGTTTTTGTTTATCCAGCAAATTGTAGTTTTGTTGTCTGAGGGAATTGGGAATGGGGGAATTTGTAGAAAAGTGTAATAGAAACTTCACCCAATGCAGAACAAAACAATTCTTCTCTAACAAAATTAGCCACTTTGACTTCATTCTCTGTAAGTGCTCTGTAGAATGAGCGGCACGCCGTGGGTGAGGTGGCCTTCCTAGCAGGTGCAAAACAGAGGGTCCCTGAGAGCAGAAGGCACCAAGGAGAAAGAACCCAAGGGGCAAAGGCAGCTGCTTCCCAAAACAGTAATGGGGTCCAAGACGGATGGATTTCATAAGCTTACCCCTCGAGCCTCAGAGAGAACAGGTTCAACAGCAGAAGTCCCTGGGAATAATAGTCTAGAACAAACACGTGTATCAATAATGCATGCGGTGTGTCAGGATGGTGCTTACTCTCTCTCTCTCTGTCTCACATACACTCCCCTTTCTTTTCAACCTTAAAAATGACCTGAGAACCATTTACACCATTAGGTGGGGAGGTAGCAAATAAGAACATCTGGCTGGACGCGGTGGCTCATGCCTGTAATCCCAGCACTCTGGGAGTCCGAGGTGGGAGGATCACTTGAGCCCAGGTGTTCAAGCCCAGCCTGAGCAAGAGCGAGACCCCGTCTCTACCAAAAATAGAAAAAATTAGCCGGGCATGCTGGTGCACACTTGTAGTCTCAGCTACTCAGGAGGCAGGAGGATTGCTTGAGCCCGGGAGTTTGAGGTTGCAGTGAGCTATGATGCTACTGCACTCTAGTCTGGGCAACAGAACAAAACCCTGTCTCAAAACATAAAACAACAACAACAAAAGAACATTCTACTTTCCACTTTCTGCCCTGGCCAAGCCCACACGGCAGCACCTTATCTCTGTCCCACCTCAGGTTGGAGCATTTCTAGGCTTTTGTGACTGTGTGGCTGCTCTCCGGGATGTGGACCTTGGATTTGTAGGTTTGTGCCTCCAAATGGCCTCAGCCTCCTGTAATTGCTAAACATCTTCCCTCAGAGCTTGATCTAGAAGCCGTTCACTCCCAGCTTCTCCACCCTCTTCCAGTAATGAGCTCCACTTGTTTTCAGCCTGTCCGGGAGTGGGGGACGCAATTCCTCCTCTCCTCCAGCCGAGCAGGGCAGCTGCCAAAGTCACTCTGCCCTTGACCTCTGCCATGTCCCTTGGCCGTGCTCCTCCCTCCTCCCCCGTGTGTACTTTGCTGCCCTTAAAGACTTTCTAAAAGACACCTCTTTTTGTGCCTTAGGTAAAGAGAATACCTGCTTGTCCAAAGGAAAGTCCCCAGGGTCATTTATACAAGTTGACTGACACCTCCCACCAGTTTCTGGGAAAAGTTATCATGGGGTACCTTTCTAGAACTCACAAGGTTCCCGCATGTCTAAGTGGTTCCCTAGCACTAAGCAATTATTCTACGAGCATTTTCTGACCACTAGACATTAGGAAATTGAAAGACAAATAAGCAACGATGGTAGAGTTTAGGGACCGTTTGCAAATTTAAATCAGATCAGGCAACCTGCCTCTTCGTTGGAGTCTGTGCAACAGTTTCCCACCGCTCCTGCTGCATAAGCACCTCCCTCCCTACCCCAGGCTGCAGGAGCTGCTGCCCACTCAGGGACAGTCAGCCTTTCGCTCCACTGAGCACTGCTGGTGACAGCCACACTGGCCTCCGGATAGTCTGTGAAGTGCTGAATGAGCCCACTAGCCCTAGACCTTTGCTGTGCTCCCAGCCGAGAGCCTCTGCCTCCCCTTCCTTGACAAGTGAGAGCCCAGCTCACCCTTTTTATTTATGAAGCCTTCAGAGTTGCCTCCTCCAGGAAGTCTTCCTTGGAGTCCTGGGTCAGGCTCCTCCAAGGTGGACTCTCAAAAGCCCTTGTTTCTTTTCACAGAAGTGCTCACCTCAGTCTGAAGTTATACGTCAATCACCGTGATTATTCCGTTCCTGTCTGCCTTCCCTGCTCCCTTGTAAGTCCCCTGACAGTACGGAGTAAACTCTACATCTTCAACGTCTGGCAGAGTAGGCACTTTGTCACCATCTGATGAAGGAATCTGTAAGTCAATGAGTGGATGGATGGAAAACAGAGTGTGCTATCTAGTGGGCAACGCTAAACCTGAATTTGGTGGCCACGCTGGCTGTAGTGCACTGGTGTATAGTGGGTTGAGGGTTTCTTTTGAAATCTGACTTGCAGGGAAACCACCTCTTCTTCCTCAGCCTTTGCATTAGATCCAGGAAGTCCTTCCTCTTGGTAACCCCAGAGTTCCAACTTGCCAGATGAGTGTGGAATCACCAACAGGGTTTTGCCATGTAGCCCATATTAACTAAGCATAATTTTCCGTTACTGTTGTAAGAGACACAGTGGAAACTAGAAGAGGACACCAATGCAGAAACCTGGAGTCACATGGAATTCCGCAGACCTATTTCCAAAACATCAAGACACCAAGAACCACAGGAGTTGGAGCGATTAATACCCCAAGTACTAAAATCACCACCTACCGAGTTCCAGCACTCCGGGTTTCAAGGATGACACCTGATTTTATGTAGACAGATATATCCCGACACGGAGTATGCAACTTTATATTTCCATATGTCAGGTAAAGTATAACCTTAAGCATATCCTGAATAATTCATTCAGGCAAAGGCCTGATAAACAGATGTCTGTAATGCAATAGTTCTGAAGGTGCCATTTTTCTGATATGAAAAAAAAAAATCGCTGCTTAAAAGCCAGATGGCAAATAAACCCCAGTTCATCACTTAGGCTCACACGGGAAACTCCAGAACATTTTTCATCAATTCCCACTTTATATTTAACACAGTAAATATAACAGTGAAGTATTATGACTCTTCCTTCTCGATCCATCTCATCCAAGAGCCTTAATCTCTACTGGGTCTGAAGCAGTATTTACTCCAAATAAGCAAATGAGCTTCCATGTAACAAATTATCTCTTTGCAGAAACAACAGAAAATTCTGTATGCTCAACTGTTGTAGTTTATTGAAGATTGCCAGAAACAGATTTTGCAAAAATGTCTATTTTTTTCCCCTCAGCCTCTCGCAGCATAATTGAAGAGTCGAACATTGCATTACATAAACAAAAGCCTTCTCCGGGTTTGCTTAAATAGGCTTGAGCAGGCTGTCATTCCGAGTTGAAGATCATGGGCTAAGGATGAGTTAGTTTCAGGGTCAGGATCGTGCCAGGCGCCAAGGGACTGTGGGGGCTCTTGGTCACTGTCTTCTCTGACTACACTGGGTCTGTCCCATTCAGTTTCTTGATTTTGGACCCCCTGGCCATACCAGGCAGGGCATTTCCAGGGTAAAACGTCTCTTGACTTTCAGTATTGTTCAAATGGGACCAGGGAGAGGGATGGGCTTAGACAGAAGAGGTGGAGAAGTGATTCCGCCCTTACTGGGCTGAAGTCTGATCTTTCCTCCCTACTTTCTTCTTCCCTCATTTTTTCCTTCCGTACACATTTCGTGAACACCTATGCTAGACACTGGGATGGGAGACCTGAATGAGACAGTCTGATGGGGAGCGCCAAGCCCTTGAGTAGAAAATGTGTGACTTAGAAGAACACAGTGGCCGTGCCGGGGACACAGTGCCCAGCTCTGCGTACCGCTGTGAATGGGAGGGGTGTCAGGAACGCGTTCTGGTTCTCAGGAACATTACGGGAACCTCTGCAACTGCTTCTGCACATTTGGCAAATGTTTCCTAGCATCGACCACATACGAGACACTGAGATACAGCAATGAACGAGGCAGAGTGTCCTGCATTCGTGGAGCTCCCGTGACAGAGAAAGACAGGCATTCGACAACCATAACGTGTCAAGTGCATTATGTGCTGTGAAGGAATAGGACGGTGCATACAGAGATTGACGGGAGACCCCCGTCTACACACAGATGGGAAAGGCACCACGGAAAAAGCAATACTGATTGAGCCCTGAAGAACGAACAGCGCTGTTGGCAAGGCAAGGCGAAGCAGGATTCCAGGCAGAGGGAACAGCGTTTGCCGTGACTCTTAGCACACTGGTAGAACAGGAAGAAGAAGACAGAGGCTCAGGAATGATGAGTATGGGGAGCATTAGGGGGGAGCTGAGAGATGGGGAGGGCCAGACCATTCTGGCTGCATGGAGGTGTTTCTAGATGACTTAAGAGCAACTGGAAACCAGTGAAGAGTTGTAAGTGGGAGAGAGGACAGTGCTAACGACTGGATTTGTGTTGAAAAGCTCCCTCTCCCTGACAGGCATGTGCGTGGAAAGGTGTCCGGAGCAGCTACAGAAAGACCCACGGAGGATTCAGCGGTAGCTCGAGTGGGGATAACGGCAACCTGGACTAGGGTATCGCTGGAGAGAAATTGGCAAATATCATATATATTTTATAAGGACATGCTCAAACTTGCTTACACAGCAAGTGAATCATTCACCAATATATCCAGTTTAACACACAGGCTCAGGGTAACAGCAGTGACAGTAACAAAATCATCATCAATGGCTGTAACAAAGCAAAAACTCATATAAACCTACATGCCAGGAACTGTTCTAATTTTATAAGTATTAACTGATTTAATCCTCCCAACCCTAGAAGCTGGTACCATGAGTACCCCCACATTATCAAGAAAATAAAGCACAAAAATGGTAAATAACCTGTCCAAGGTCACCCAGCTATTAAGGTTAAACATAATTCAAATGTCTGGAGTCAGAATGTGAGTGAAGGACCCTCTCTCAGTGCTAACTTCCCACCTGGACACTTGTATTATTTACTTAAAAATGCTGTTGCCTACCTTTGATTTCCTACTGCAATTAAAGTGTTCATATATGTCAAGGATATAAGTATGATGTAATTTAATCATATACAAGGTAAGGGGTAACATGAGATGAAACAACCCTGCATTGAGCACCCATGTGCTGGGCACTTTGTGGACATAATTCCAGGCAATACTCAATGAGGTGGGTATTTTTATTCTCTGCATTTTAAAGAAGAGGAAACTGAGGCTCATGACATTCAAGAGCTGTGCCCGAGGTCTCAGAGATGGTGGGAGAAGGAGTTGGGATTTTCACATGGGTGTTTCTGACTACAACCTCTGGTCCGTTGCACCCAAGATGGTGTAGCAAGTGGCTGACTTGAGCTTCTTCAAAGACCAGTGAATGGTTACAAACTACTCATTGAAGATTAAAACACTGTAATGCCTCCACTGTTGGTAAGGATTTTGAGCCAAGAGGGACTCCATGCCTGGGGCTTGGAGAAAGTACCTGCTGCCACATAAAAAATGGAATGCAAGGAAACCTACAGACATACACATGGATATGCACACATACGTATGCACACAAAGCTGGATAACCTCTTCCAGAAATCTTCAGTATTTTAAAGAATTGATTTCTCTTTATATTCCTCCCATTGACATGAGCAACTGATATACCAGGCAAATTTGATAGCA
Source organism: Indri indri (assembly GCA_004363605.1). Classification (NCBI taxonomy): domain Eukaryota; kingdom Metazoa; phylum Chordata; class Mammalia; order Primates; family Indriidae; genus Indri; species Indri indri. Next base: position 79,900 of record RJWJ010000866.1, read on the forward strand.
AAACCTATGTTCTGTTTCCTTCGCGCCTGTACTTTGTTTTTCAGTTTGTTGCAATAAATCTTTAATATGGACTGAATTATGAGTTTTAAATAATTGATAGAGCTGATTCCAAATGCTCATTACTACAGCCACATAACAAGCTGAATTGTTGGGGGCCAAGGTGCACACAGTACCTTCACATTCTCCAGCCTTCATCTCGGACTCCTTTTCTTACCCGCCACATCCGAGGGGAAGCTATACCCTGAGAGGTCATGGGGTGCGGAGGACAGGGGGAAGAGGGCAGCTTGATTATGGCCAGTGATCACAGCTGGAATCAGAGCTTGGCACCAAAGTAGTCGTGGGTGCAAACTCCGTAACGCGCTGTAAGCATTCTTAGCACCATTGGCTACAACCTCAATTGTTATGCATGATTCAGCAACACAGAGGTAGGTCCTAACCATGGTGTGGAAATTATTCATTCAACTCTTTTTTTTGAATAGCTGCTAAGTATCAGACATAATATAAACACGGAGAAAAACAGACACGGTCTCTTGTCCATGTGGAGCCTGCAGTTTACCAGGGTTGCAGGCATTAACTAAAAACATATTATAACACCAATGTAAAATTGTAGCTGTGTTAAATACACGGAGAGAGAGACATGGTGCTGTGAGCACATATAATAAGGGGCTCTGGCCATGTTGGACGCAGAGCAGGGGGGATGTCTGAGGCCTGAACGGGCGCCAGGCCATCTGGGACGGAGTGGGAAGGGCTGCAGATGAGCCCTGGAACCTGCAGGGCTGGAAGTCATCCTAAGGATTTGGTCATTTCCTCATTTTCCTCAGTGCAGCGGGCAGCCACATCATGTCATCGCGTTTCAGTCTGTGTAGAGACATCAATGCACGTGTTTTCAACTATAACTCAGACGTCAAGAAACGGGCTTTCGGAAACAGCCAACCTGGGTTCAAATTTCCACCTCGTGCTCCACCGGCTGCATCAGTTTGGGCAAGTTGTCTTTCAGCTTTGGTTTCCTTATAATGTGTTATCTCAGCTCGTTATGCACTGCTATAAAGAAATGCCTGAGGCTGGGAGATTTATGAAGGAAAGAGGTTTATTCAGCTCATGGTTCTGCAGACTGTACAAGAAGCATCGCAGCAGCATCTGCACCTGGGCGGGCTTCAGGGAGCTTCCAATCAAGGCGGAAGGCACAGGGAGAGCAGGCGTGTCGCGTGGAGAGAGAAAGAACAAGGGAGGGAGGAGGTGGTGCCAGGCTCCTTTAAGTAACCAGGTCTGTGTGAACTAATAAAGTGAGAACTCACTCGTTATTGCGGGGACGCACCAGGCCATTCGTGGGGGATCCACCTCATCACCCAAACAGCTCCCAGCAGGCCCCACATTCAACGCTGGGGATAAAATTTCAGCACACGATTTAGAGGGGCCAAACATCCAAACCATATCATACGTCCAACGGGAATACCCTACCCTGTCGCCCGCCCTCGGGTGCTGTGGGCGTTCAGGGAATAAATGTGCAGAGGGCTCAGTCCTGGTACGTGGAGCTCGCACAGGTGTGCTGCCGCTGCCCTTGCTGTTGCCACGGTTACCCGCGATTATTTCCTTTGTGGATGGGTGTCACCTCCCTCTGAGTCGGGACAGACTTTCTTTGCTTCCTTTCACCAAATGCGTTTTTAAAAATGTCACCTAAAGACTCTGTCCATTTCTCACTGCTCTTCCGTTAATGTCATAGTCCTTGCAATCTGCTTTCTATCCCCAAAACTCGTCTGAGCCTATGAGCCCAAAGGCTGCCACGTCCCACGAACATCTGTGGCTCTTCACTCTCTTGGGAGCAGTCCACAGACCCAGCGTCGTCATAGTACTAACTACCAGGCGCTTTCTGAGGCAATGGCCACAGCAGAGCTGATGTGGTGTGATTATATCCAAGCACTGTTCCAGGTGCTTTAGAAGGACCATCTTGAAATTACACAGGAGGGTGGGTACTATGTAATATTACATTCTTCATTTTACGAGAGGAATGCTAATCCCAGGAGCTTTAAGCAAATTGCCCAAAGTCACACAACTGGGCAGTGTCAGACCCAGGATTTCAACCTGTCTGAGGGCTCTAGACTGTTTACTGTCAAAACCCCACTAGGATGACTTTCAATAAAGTTCATCCCTCTTTCTTTGTAGTGACTTGTGCATGTTCTCATGGATCTCCTTTAATCTTCTTTCATTCCCTCTATCAACTCCTTCTTTTAACTCCTTTCCATGAAACATCAGTATTGTCAAGGATCTACAACTCTCAATTTTTCTTCCTTCTCCTCTTCCTCCTCCTCTCAAAATTTTCTGAACATAAATTCTTCCCCTTATCAATCAACAGAGGTCACTGGAGGAAGAGGCAGTGGGGAAGCAGGCATTTATAACAATTAGTGGCAGAGGAATAGGGTAGGCCAAGTGGTTCTCCCCAATCCCCAGGTTCCATTCCGTATTTCCTAAATCAAGATATTCGTGGGAGGAGGTTCGGTTCTGTATTTTCTTTACAGCTACCCAGGGGATTCTGGAAATTAGGAGCCACTAGATACATGGTCTCAGAGAATGTCATAAAAGTAGAGATTTTTGCTAATATAGATCATCTTCTTTGATACGGTGCTTCTCTGAACTGAACTTCCATGGCTGAGAGGAGCAGATTTTTTTTTTAATTTTATTAGATTACTTTAAGTTTTTTTTTTTTTAATTTTATCTACAGCCATCATTTTAAGCCGGCAAAAAGTATGAAATAGTCTGACATTGTTGAGTGGTAATTTTCAGAGTCTTTGTTAGTTCTAAAAGGGTGTATGTTGCAAACTCTAGATAGAAAACATTTGGAAACATTTAATTTTAGCTGAGCAAGCCACATGTTACTTATGAAATATCTATTTTGAGAACTGTGGCAGAGAATTAAACCTGACAGATCCTATTCTGGGCTACTACCTACACTGATAAACAAAATAAAATTACAAACACAGGGAGAATGGCTTTTAAGGATACTAGGAAAAGATGAACTGAACTGATGCAATCTGGTAGTAACTACTTTTTACAAAAGTCTTAATTCATAAATATTTTAGTAGGATTGAAGGTGTCAGTTTAAACTTCCATGAAATTGCATTCAGAACCCCATGTGGGGCCAGTGTTTCCAGAAATGCTGCTTCTTTTGGGCTACACTTTGTGAGTCTCTCTAGTTGGGATGGACAGAGGGGTGTGAACAGAAACATGAAATAAATTCTCAGGTCTCAAAACAAGAAATGACTCAGGTGCAACTTCAGGAGGGAGCTCTCAGAGCTGGAGAAGAGCCGCCACCTGTGTGAAATGAGCACAAGAGATCCGTTTCACCCATCCATGAGGTTGACCTTCCACAACGCCCAGATCATAGTGCCCTCTGGAGGACCTCGTGGGGGAGGAGTCTGAACTTACACATCAGACCACCCCTCGGAAATAGACACATATTACGAACTTGCGTTGAAATGACCAATGCTGTCAGAAAATGCAGAAATGGGGGATGGATGGGTTACTTTGAAGGAGAAAAAAGGATGAGGAGATAAATGAGGTCAAGGAGAAAGACAGATAGATAGTAATGATCTTTCTGTCTCTACCAATCACCTATGTACGTATGTATGTATGTATCCATCCTCCATCCGGTGTCATCCAAGGGGGCAGAAACTGTATCAAGAGCTGTGTTTTGGATATTATTAGAAGGTATCCCGACACTTGGTCAGGCATCATGTTCCCCCATCCTCATTCTCCCAGTGGTCAGCTGTCTGTCCGTCTGTGCTAGCCGACCCTACCAGACCACCTAACCACTTCCCAAGCAGTGTATTCCATGGGCCCTGCAGGATTAAGCATATTTTCATCAGTGATTATGATTTTTAGACATCTTGAAAGAAAACTTCTCACCAGAGGACACACTCGTCTTGGTCTTCATGGTAAATGCAAAATGTTCTAATTCATCAGAACTGTCCCTGGAAATACAGTTTCCACACTGATAAAGTACAGATCTGGGCTTCTCAAGCCAATGCAATAATGCAGGATCAGGCCTGTTCTCTTTTTCATCTTGTATAAAATTATGAGAGGAGAAATAAGATTCTCTGCGGTCAGTGTTGACTTTGAGGCTGGTGGGCATGATGTGGTTTCGGGCTCCAGCCCACGAGCCCAGCGTAGCTCTCTGGCGGTTGGTACTTTCCGGGGTCTCTGCATCATATGGCTACTCTTGTTGAGGCTTACAGGAAATATCTTCTGATGAATCAGGCAGTTTCTGGATGGCTAAGGTATAGGGGTATGAAAAGGTTTCTTTTTATCTGTGCTTTAATGATTCAGTGATACGTTGAGATGACCTGCATGGATGTGACCTCTAGGACCCTTCTTATCCCACAGCTGATACTTGAAGACAAGGAACCAAACTTCCCACGGTGCTCTTTTGGGAGAAGCTGTGTTCTTTCCACAGTCTTGGCTTCCCTGTAGCCTTGCTCATTTCCTCTAACCCCAATCCAGTGCCTGCAGATGGTGAAACAGGGTCATGTAGCTGGATTCAAAGGCACTTCCTTCTGCAGAAGGTAAGTTCCTGAGAATGGAATCCAGGAGCCCCAGGTGAGGTAGGAGCTCTTAGTGAGTTCTGAAGTGAAAGATCATATAGTTTGGAGCCAAAGCAGGAGCCAAGCCCATACAGGCTAGCCTGACTAAGGAACAGAGATCTGAGTAAGCAGAGAGAAATGAGCAGACAGGGAAACCAGGCAGGTGAGCCAGCCGCAAAGGACCATGAGGGTAAAGAGGAAGAGAGAGACAGAGACAGGCATAATGAGTGAGAGAGGTTTTGAGAGTATGCATTTCTGACATTTCCAATTCCAGACCAGTCCCTAGATGGAAAATTGTACTTCGCTTTTAGTCTTTGGATATTTAAGAAAATTTTCCCTGTCTCCTTAAAATAATCCCCTTTTTAATTGAGTTATTTTTAGAGAGATCCAGTTCCTTACAATCAAACAGCCTTGTCGAAAATCCAGCTGTTACAGGTGGTGGTTGTTAAGAATTTGAAGAATTGAAGGAGCAAGTGAGAGTTTTGCTTGACCAAAGGTCATTCATTTTATATGAAATTGCCACAGGAGGAGTTGCAAAGAGGCCCCTAATCACCAAGGGGGATGGGGTGGGGTGGGGGGGTGGTTAGGAATGTGGATAAAATTTAATTTGCTTTAAGGCAAATAAAGAATATGATCTATGTTGTCCACCTGGCAACTTCATATCAGTACAATAGAAACTTTCAAGCAGGCAACACAAAAGATTTTTTTTTTTTTTCAATGCATCAGTAAGCAGGATCAAAATGCAACTGGTTAATATGAACAGTTAGGGCTACTGCTCAGAAAACTAACCTGCTGGGAATAAAAGGAAGAAAGAATGAATGGGGAATGCCTTAACTGCAGCCCTGGCCTTACTATCCACCGAGTAGCTGTAACAGTGTTGTATGCCAACCCTGCACTGGGCTGGCTCAACCCTCCCTCTATTTTGGGCAGCAGGGGCTTCCTGAGACGCTGGACTGAAGACAGATTGCACCTTCATGGAGTGCTGCCCTTCAGATGAATAAAACGTAAAGTCTGTTCAAGGAAAACACTGCATTAACAATTTGTTAAAACTTGCAGCAATTAAGCAACAGAGCGAATGCTGCCAGCTTTGGTGATTTGGAACCAGGGCACTGAGGAACGCTATGCAGGAAGCACAGAAAAAAGTTAACCATCACAGGTAAAGAAGGCTAACGAATGAGGCAGGACTTGGAAGGTTATATATAGCTGATATCTCTCTGCATGTGTGTGTGTATTTGTGTCTTTATCAAGATGGTAATATTAGGTAGAAAGGGAAAACGAGTTTTTGGGTTTTGGGAATCCAACAGACCCGTCTTTGGTTCTTACATCTTATATCGATTGGCAAGTCTGTTAATTATTTGAAGTTTCAATTTCCTCACTGGAGATACTATCACCCACCTTGGTAAGTTGCTCTCAGCAGTTCTCATACAAGTGCCTAGCAGAGCTCCTGGTTCATAGTCTGTAATTTGTAGCTGCTACAAATATCATTGTAGCCATTATTATTAATAATAAAAATGGATGCATTGGCACCTATAATGGAATGCATCAGCATGCTTTAATTGAAAGTCGCTAATGAAGGAATGGATGTTGGAACAATTCCTGGCTCCAACAGACACACAATTATCAAGTGACGGGAAACTTAACAGTGAACCAGATACTATCGCTGTCCTCAAAAAGCTCAGGGTCTCGAAGGGTCAGAGACACGGATAACCAGGTGAGTTCTGACAAATTCTAGGCAATACTCATAGGCAAGCAAGAGTCTGTTTAAAGGGTCTCAACTTCACATGCCCTGACTTCTACTGAGTCTGTGAACTGTTCTTTTCACACACCCAAGTGGTTCCGGTCACTTCCCACACAGGACAGAGTGTGGGTGGAGAAGGTTAAAATAATTAAAGCAGAAGGTGATGGCGAAGTTAGGCAGCCCCTTGTTCTCCACTTGGAATAAGCTAATAATATGGGAAACTCTGCAAATTGGCCACAGAATAAATGGAGAAAAAAAAAAAAAAGACTGCTACAATCAGTGATACCGTTAACAACCATCACTGTGATGATTCCTTAAATCCGTCCATCACTTTTCCATCCATACAGCCTGTTCACATTTACTTTTGGATTTCATAACAATTTTTTTCAGGGTACAAAAAAGTTTACAGCAACACTTTCCCAAACTTTAATCATTTGTGTTACCTTTATTTTTACCGTTATCACCTTACTACCTGTACTATTATTTATTTGATATTTTTTTACCTCACTCTTTATACTAAATGCAATTTATTATAAAAGAACATCTATAAAAGCAAATTCTCGCATAATGGAAAACTATAATTATTAGCCATAAGTGGAAAGCAATTATACAAATACATGCATGTCAATCTCATGACATTCTAGCTATTACTGTTGTCCACTGCAGTGTGCACCTACGAGAATTTTTTGCTTTAAATGTCATACAATGTGTTAAGAGAGAATTGAAAAAGGAATAACTTTCCCGCCATATGACTCAGTATTATTTACCACTGCATCTGTGAAATACCTAACATAAATTGAATAGAACTCCTAAAATCTCACCCGGCATTTGGAAAAATCCTGGTTTTGACCACTGGAATGGCTGGCCCAAGATGACACCAAGCACTTTGAATGCAGCTCGCTAAGCATTTATCAAGCCACCAGAAGGTACCAGACAATACGGTAGGAACTGGTGGGTTGGGGGTGGCTTACAGATGTGGATTAGCACTCTGCCTGTCCACCAAAGACTCAGAAACTCGTTTGGAGTTGGATGTGTAAATGTAGCCAATACTAAGCAGCTTCATTCAAGACAGGTTAAGTTATGCTACACCGACAAATGTCCCCAACGCACGGCACATAACCAATGCTTATGTTCTCTTTTGCTACAAGTCCATCTTGGGTCATCTGTTTTACACTCTCTTCTCTCTGGGACCCCAAATTGACAGAGCAGCTCTAGTGGAAACACCACTGGCCTCACTGCAGAGGGGAAAAAAAGATCAAAGAGAGGCAGATACTGACTTAAATTTTCCACTTGGAAGTGACATTTACCCCTTCTGCTCACAATTCATTGGCCAAAGCAAGCTGCGGGGCTAAAGTTGGCAGGAATGGGGTGGGAGACAGAACCATGTGCAAGGAAAGGCTTAAAAGGAGAGGCCGCTTATGGGAGAGTCATTGATATTTTCAGTAATAATCCGACCTACGAAATGTTACAGTAATGGAATGGAGACTTGAACCCAGGGTTTTTGGAATTCGTGTCCATTGAGACATCCTCATAACCAACCTGCCTCTGTAAGAAGAAAAATACAACAGAACCTGAGCACACATACACTCCTCTGCAGAACCATATTCCAAACTGGAAGGACAGGCTTAACAAACAGAAAGGTTGTGTGTGCCCACACCTCCTGCAAGTTACCGATGGGTTTCTATGTGATTGGCATGGGAACAGATTCAGACGCTAAAATGATTTTGTTGTGGGGAGCGGATATAGAGAGGGGATGGCTCATGAGTACAAAAGCAGATAGTAGGAATACTATCCAGTGTTCAGTAGCACAATAGGGCAATTATAGATACTAATAATTTATTGTGTATTTCAAAATAACTAAAAGACTGAAATTAGAATGTTCCTAACACAAAGAAATGATAAGTGCTGGAGGTGATGGATACCCCAGTTACCCTTATTTGATCATTATATATGGTATGCTTGTATCAAAATCTCCCATGTATGCCATAAATATGTATGGCTCTTATGTGTCCAAAATAATTAAAAATAACTAACAAAATGATAAAATCCTTCTTGTAACCAAGAAATAGGCTTACAGAGTAAGGCTGCCATGCACTCTCAAGAGCCTCCCTTCCCCTTTATTTTACTTGGATTTTTAGAATAGAGGCGATTCCCGGGTCAGGAATAATTTAAATACTGACCTGCAAGGAAGAGCAGGATGAACCAAGGACCTCTAAAATGCACTCCCGACCCTGTGGACCCGCAGTATCTTACCCAGAGGACAAATAGCAAATAGAAACAATGTGGAGATAAAATTTCTCGGGTAGACAGATAGTGCAATTGCAAGGGAATTTAATTTCCCCCTGAACCGAAATGAAACCCAAGACAATAAGTGACTATATAAAGAGAACATCGCTTTCTAAGCGTTGACATCAGTAAGCTCTTTCCACTCCAAGTTGGGATTTTTACAGGAAAATGAAAAAGTTTTCAAACAGCTTCAGCCCTTCTGTTTATGTTGCCAATGGGGTGAAGACCTCTGAGAATGTGGGACTTAAGCTGTCAGAAATATAAATCCATAAAGGACTGTTGGATCTCATTTTCCTTTCTTTTTATTGGTTTTACAAAAGTTAATTATTTTTTTTTGTAAAGAAATAAAATGTTCAAAATGTCACAACTACTATCTAATGTTCTTGGATTCTAAATAAAACCTGTACTCCAGGGAAATGATTCTGAAGCTTAGAAGACTTGTACTCACCATCAAATTGGTACTAACTGATCAACACTTACGTGTATATACAGTAGCAACATTCATTGGGTGTCGGACAGGTGGGGAGGAGGGGATGGGTCTATTCACACCTGATGAATGCAGTGTGCTCTGTATGGGGGATGGGCACACTTGTAGCTCTGACTTGGGCAGGACAAAGGCAATATATGTAACCTAAACATTTGTACCTCTGTAATATTCTGAAATTAAAAAAAAGACTCATTGAAAATTTTATACTAATTGCTAGGGAATATCTTCCCCAAATCAAACACGTAAGTAAACACTCCAAAGTAAACACACAGCAAACACCTCAAACTGAATAGACATTAGTGATAAAAGTTATGATTATGGAAAGAGAGCAAGAACTTAAAAATCCTTCTAAAACTAGTTTTTCTATTAATAACTTAATGAAGACCTGTATGGTGATTTGGCAGAACTCTAAGAAAAAAAAAATGTGTGTGTGTGTGTGTGTGTGTGTGTGTGTGTGTGTGTGTGTGTGCATGCAGATAGATATAAAGATATCCTCTAATACACAGGACTAATTGTTTCAGGGACAGACAAAACCAGAAAAGCTTATGCGAAGTTTAGGAAATGATCACTGTTTTTCAGGGAGGCTGCAGCTGACATGACCACATCCTTTCTGCTTCTTGAAATCATGATGAACCAGTACGGCCAGGGTGAACTGTCAAATTCTCAACTTAATTTACTCAGAGGTAGCTAATGTTCACCATCAGAGCCCCTTTTATGATCTCACCACACTCTGAAACAAGTTTAAGCCGCAACACAGATCTCAAACTACAGGTATTCACCACTTTGTAGTGTCCTTTCAAAGAGGAGACCAGGAGACAGAGGAGAAACAGGATGCAAAACAGCACATAAAGAATAAAAACAGCAAAGTCAACGATAAAAATGCAAGGGAACACCACGAGTTTGGTGAGGGGCACGAGAATTTTGAAGCTGCAGGGACAATTCTATTGGGAGCATACAACAGAGGGTGCAGGCCCGTCGGCAGGTTCATCAGAGCTAAGGGAGCGGATAAAACTGTCATGATCCTGAGAAGGGCTTATCTTGTTTTAAATTGATTATAACGGAACAGTTTTGGTCACATTGGCTAATGGACCTAAAGCAAGGGAATTTCCGAAGTATCTCTTTCATTTCCAACCATATTTCACTGATTCTAAAGCAAACACTCTTCACGTTTTAATATCTTGGAAATTGGGGTGCCATTTACAACAGTGGGAAATCATGCATGTGTACGTGTGCACACACGCAACACACACAACGCACACAAGATGCTTCCACTAATGTCAACAGCATCCTTGATGCACAAAGTCCAGTTAATAACTTCCGCGCTCCTCAAACAGATGTGGTTTGTGATTCTCAACCACAAGTGAATAAAGAGAAATCATTTTTATTTTTATTATGAGGTTAATCATGTCAACATTTGCTCACCAATGTTGCACTTAGTAAGTGACCCATTCCTTGAATTTCTTAAAAATAAGAATTGCATGACTGGACCTAAGGCACCATTCTGGACCTTGCCATGAAAGCCTCGGCATCGACACTGGGAATCCTACATAGGAAAGGTATCGAAGAATACAGCTGTCACCAAAATGTGTTTTGGAAACTTAGATCCTTGGCTTTCACTCTTGAGTACACATCAGTGTTGCCCAGAGGGATTATTACAGCACAGATTCCCAGGACTCAGCCCTAGAATTTCTGACTCAGTTTGTATGGGGTGGAGCTGAAGAACATGCATTTGGAACAGGTGATGCCGATGCTGCTGGTCTGGGGACCACACCCTGAGAACAACAGCTCTAGTTTTCTGGGGTGATGGCTCTATGGTCACCTGGGCATCAGAAAAGGAAAAAGAGGCCAAATCTGAGCTTTAGACTCTCCTCCTTCTGGTTCAATCGAGGCAGTCTTGGTTGAATCTGTATAATATTTCATACTAAGTAAAAGTTTTATTGCTTATTTCTTTTAATGAAAATCATTATTGAAGTTGAAAGAGCCAAAACTTTACAATAAGACAGCTCTGGGCTATAATCCCAGTTTTACCATTTAGTACCTTAAAATATCTGCACTTCAGTTTTTTTAATCTCTTCAAACATGGGGGTAATAAAACATACTCGAGGTGTAGAAATAATGTTGCAGATAACGTACATGCAACATATAGTAAATGGAGTTCCTTGCAAATGGTCAGTGCTTCACAGTTTGTAGTCACCAATAATAATGACAATAATAACAGAGATCTGATCCTTGAAGGCAGAGACCTTGCTGTCTTCAGCCCTTATGTAGACACATGGTTACTGGCAGTGACTCAGGACAGAGCAGCTGTCATCAGCTGACTTTGGAGCAGCCTGCCAGTTCCCCAGCCCTGGTTAATCAAGGCTCAGAGCTGTGGCTGGGTAACAGGACCCAGAGTTTGGAAAGCTGGACACAGTTATTGCTTGGCTGCCTCTGGGCCCCTGGCGTCTGCAGCATGGCTGACTGTAAACTGGCCAAGAAGCATGCCCTGTGGGCAGAAGCCGCCTCGGGACCAGCTTCCGTCTGCGGCAGCTCCACCTGGTTCAGCACCAGACGCATCTCTTCCTCTGCAGTTCATTACAGGTGCTTGCATAACACAGCGCCGAAACTCTGCAGTGGATGCTTAAGAGGGTGTGTTTGTCACAAGCTTAAAAAATACCCCCTCCCTTTGTGTGACTCCCCAATTTTCACTATCCCCCCATCTGCTTGGTGCTTTGGAACTCAGCAAGTGGCAATATCATTTGTACCTAGGGTAAAGATGTTCCTCTCTAACTTAATTCTAAGCTTTTATTAAAAACATTTAACATTGTGGCTACTACAAAGAAGAACATTTATTCCTAGGGGGGAGAAAAAAAAAAAGAAAAGAAGAAAGAAAAAGAAAAGAAACCTCTTCATTTAAACATGTGTTTTTAGCTCACAAAGTCTATAAAGAATTCCAGCAAACTTTTTGGACTCTATCATTCTAAGTAACTATTTTATCTCATATTTGAACAGTCTGGATGTGGGAGGCAAGGTTTCGGTACTTACTACAAAGATAGAAATCTAGCTCTGAGTTCTGAACACACAGAAGAACAGCTTGAGGGTGTTACTTCAATATTTTCCCTTAAAGGTAAACTGAGTAGTTACATATGGCATCTGCCTTGGGAAGATCCCTTTACACAACAAGTTATAAGTAAATATTCTTACAGATGGGTGTCTTAGGGAGAGAGAATAGCGAAATCAAATAAAACTTTCCCAATGTCTGGGAACCAACACGTTAATTAAATCGGTTGGATTTTGAAATTTGTGACTTTCAAGGCTGTGAATATTTCGTTGATTATATGCTTTTACAAAATAAAAAACCTACCTTATTAACTCATTCAAATTCCCACGGGATCCAACAAAGCAGCATTAAGCTGGCAAGAAAAAGGTCTACGACAATTTAAAAAATAAAACCCACAATGTAGCAAAGTGAGATTTCTAAGCTAAGTACTTTTTATTGCTTGAGTTCAGGACATAAAATGTATCTTTAATATAAATGGCTACATCCCCACCTCTGCCTTAATGATCTGCTTGATATATATTGTAGCCATTCATATTAATTACATCATTAATAATGGTTTCTTTGAGAAGCCACCTATGAATACAGCCATGTCAGAAGATGTACAGGTCATCTAGGATATCTGTAGATCAGCCTTAAGAAACCAGAATCTTGCCTTTATAAATGTCCATTTATTGATTGCCAAAACAAAAGCGGAAGCTGCTTGAGACCTCCTGGTTCAATTCCTAACTCCTGGTAGGCGGGATGGAGAAGGGGAGGTAGGTGGCGGGTCACACCTGCTGGTGGGATGAAGCCTCTCAAAGCAATGGAGAACGAGTGCCCCCAAGAATGCCACCTGTACCCTGAGCTTATGTTTCTAGCTCTCTGAGGGACTCTTCTGCTTGGCTGACCTTTGTTACATCAGACTCCCAATATCTCCAACTGAATGGTTACTCTACATGCAGCCAATGGGCATCTGCCACGTGCTGGACAATGTCCTGCGCTCTCTGCATACATCATCCATCTAATCTGCACAGACGTCCCTGTGGTTGTATGGACGGGCGTCGTAACCACTCGATTCCACCAGGTGGAAAGAGGGAATCAGAGAGCAGTTGCACTGTTCACCCGCAAGGGTAGCCGGGGATCCAAACACGAGGATAAAGTCTTGGTGCTCATGGTGTTCTCTCTCATACACTCCAAATCCTTCTTCCCTCTCTCTGTACTGGGGTCTGCAAATTGCTTCGTGTTGCTGGACCGAAGTGGCCAAGATGAGAGTAGCTGGAGACAGAATTAACGAGGCAGCTAGGATCATACGCAGCCTTGATTTTCCTGCTAAATAATTTAGGTCTTAACCTGCAGGGAATAGGGGGCCGCTGAAATATTAAACAGGAAAACTGACATCACCGTTTTTCCAGAAATCGAGTCCAGAGATTTTGGTGATTTTAAAAAAATTTGTTTTTCTTCTGTATGTCCAATACATAGCCAAGTTCCCTTCTTTTTATACTATGCCAATAAACCAATCATGAGCCTGCACCTGAATCCTGACCCCACCAGCAACTTTGGCTGTGTGACTTTTCCTACATTCCTTATGATTTTTGAGACTCAGTTTCCCATTCTGGAAAATGTGATGGGTGGTAAAAGCACCCACTATCTAGGTTTCTCTGAGGGTAAAGATGATCATATATTAGTTTTTGCCTGGCCCATGGTAAGCACAAACTCCATAAGTGTTACAGGTTGAATTGGGTCCCCAAAATTTGTATGTTGAAGTCCTGATCCACAATGTCTCAGAATGTGGCTTTACTTAGAGGTAGGGTCTTTACAGAGGTAATCGAGTTAAAAGGTGGTCCTTAGAGTGGCCCCTAATCCAATATGACTGGTATCCTTATAAGAAGAGGAAATTTTGGACACAGACATGTACAGAAGGAAGTGATTCAAAGAGCCACAAGGAGAAGGTGGTCGTCTACAAGCCAAGGAGAGAGGCCCAGGACAGATCCTTCCCCCACAGCCCTCAGAAGGAGTCTATCCTGCAAACACCTTGATTTTGGACTTCTGGACTCCAGAATTGAGAGAGAATAAACTTCTGTTGTTTAAGCCACCCCCTCCATGGTACTTCGTTATGGCAGCCTGAGCAAACTAATACAGTGTCAGGTTTCCTTCCTTATGCTGTTCTCTTCCTATCTAGGTCCAGTCTTGCAAATTTTATACCTAATTAGGATGCAGACTCCTGGCTGTCCTCCTTGCCTGTGAGCTTGGGAAAGCAAATGAGTTTCATTTTGGGTGCCAACTTCGATAATCTATAGTCACTGCCTGGAGCATTGCTTTGGGAAGAATGGTGAGGCCAGCCCAGACTCAGGGGGTAAAAGCACCGTCATTGATTAGCAATGTCTGCCACAGTCACAGAAGTGGAAGGTTGAGGGCAGGTGCTATGTCTTTTTCAGACCTGCCTAGGCCCTTGCTGGTGTATTCATCTTGAAAAACTGTTACTAGATTGAGCCTCCGCACATCTTTTCATCACTCTGCTCAACAGCTTCAAGCAGCTGATTCCCTCCAACCACGCAAAATGTATATACACTGTGGTCTCCAGCAACTCCAAAAATTGTGCATATTGATTCATTCATTCATTCATTCATTCAAGAGTATAATTCAAGAAATAATATAATAATCATACAAGAAATACAATCATCGTAATATAATCATAGTCTAAGAAATCATACTAACTGACCCTGAAGCATCAGATAACTAAGCACCCTTTCTTTTTATCTCACTTTCATCATGGCTAGTTTCATTTGAGTTCATTTCTTCTCCACCGCACCTCTCCCATTCACATTTCAGACCATGCAGAAAGAAAAACAGGTTCTGGCCTCTTCTAAGTTTGCATCACTGAAGCTGTCTAACCTGACCAGCAAGGTTCCCTGACCTGCCCATGTCCCATTTGAAAAGTTCCAGGAAAGCCCTCAACCTGGCTCAGCATGGGTCACATGTCCATCCTGGACCAATCACGAACACAGGAGAAGAGCAAAGCTTGACTGGCTGGGCCTGAGTCACACGTTCCACCCTGCAGCCAGGGCAGTGGGTTCCAGCAATTGGACAGGGGAGGGTGTTACTGCAAGCTAAGGCAGTGCTCACTAACAACAGAGGTCCCCTCCGCTTGCCTCAGCCACCCAGCCATCCTCATATCTCATGTTTTCCCAAGGTCATTTCCCCTCCCAGCCTTCCTGTCATGTTGTTGCCCCATTATCTTTTATCCCCTAAAGCATCACACAGATTTAGGTGCAACATTCCATGATTAGATAGCTGGGAATCTACCACTGGCCACTGACAAGAAATAACTTGAAAGATTAGAGGGCTATCATGACAATCTTTCTGGAGGAAGGGATTGCAACTGGAGGGAAATTTAGTGGGGTAGATGGAGGATAAAATTATCGAATTTTAATTTCTTCATCTCTAATACAGGGGAAAAAATCCAACTCTTCTCTATAACTTGAAAAACGCACTGGGAGAATTGCCAGAGATAGCTGCTAATAATGTCTCTCTGTCCCTTAAAACTTAGAATAGATTTTTCCAGACATCTATCTGCAGTTTGTGAAAAGTCCAAAGCTTTTCTTAAAATTTCTGCACATTGCCACAGGCCTTACACCCTCCCGGGATATAGCAGGTTTCCATTTCTTGCCCTGCTGTGTTGATTTTTTCCTTGCTCTGTCTCTTGCTGTTGTTGAGTTACCTTTGAATAAATGTGACCCTAACATGACACACAGTGACTGTTCCTTGACAAGGAATACACAGACAAAATTAACATAAGGACATTGCAGTTGTCAGTCAGGATAAGCCAACTAATGCTGGGGTAACAAATGGCTCTAAAATCTCAAGGGCTCGGAATTAACAAAACATTATTTCTTGCTCATGTCACGTGGACATCATGGATTTGGCAGGACAAGACAAGGGGTGGATGTTGCTTCTCAAAGACTTTCAGGTACCTAGGATGAAGGAAGAGCCGTCACCCCAAATATTTCTAGTCACCATGCCAGAGGGATAAGAAGCTTCTAGAAACTTTTGCATCGATAATTAAATGTTCTAGCACTCATCACTTTCATTTATAGCTCATTGGCCAGAGCTAGTCTCCATGGCTCCGCATAAACCACAAGAAGTTCAGGAAGTTCCAAGCAGGAGGACAGGGAAAGTATTTGGTGGTGGCCCCTAATGACAACCACACAATATTTTGTTTGAGGAAGTTGAAGGGTTTACATTGTAGCAACACAAACATTAGGTATTACCACTCTTAGAAGTCCTTTCATATATATCACCATTGCTCAGCTATTCTCTTACCTCTCTCTCCTACCCTCAGGCATCTTCTGGCTCTAACCCTCTTAGAAGCAAAAACATTCTCAAAATCCTCTTCTGTGCTTATGCAAGCCTTATTCCCAACTCAGCTCCAGTCTGCTCTTTGTTAAGCCAAGACACTGTAAATTTGGAAACTATCATTTGCAAAAGCCTAAATTCTTAGCCTGGAGCCAATCCCCTCTGTATTCCCTTTGAGTGGGTATTTTGGGGATTGGAAGAAGACTGTTAGATGAATTACTCTCCCGGTTATACAATCATGTGAAAGCAATTTATATAAAAACCAATGGAAATGGTTCTTTCCATGCTGGAAACTTTCTTGGGCCTCTATTTTCTCATTGTAGAAAGGGAATAACAATCCTTGCTCTGACTATATAGTCAGCTTGTACATGCAAACGCTCTGTGAACCCTAAAGCAGTATGCAAACTCAAGGCAGGGGTAGAATTGCAGACAAACAAGACTATGTTGCCATGAATTCAGAAGTTGTTTCAAATTCCAAGCCCTGAAAGCTGATGCTCTTTTTTTCCTTCTGGTAAGAGAAAGTTGGCATTTTATGGTCTGATATCAAGTGGAAGTCAAGCTTCCCCACCACTATGGTTTTGTCTGTCTTTGTGATTTAATAATGCAGTCCATATTGGAAGATGATGCAGTTATGTCAGTTATTAGAGAATTACATTTTTGTGTTCTGCTAAAGGGAAGGAAAGATTAGCTCTGCCAGATGCACACATAAAACTAGATAGAGGCATACCTCTAAGTCAACCCATCCATCTTTCTAGGACATGTCAACATGTAGAATTTATGAAATATGGACTGTATTAAAAATGCTAAATGCACTTTTTAAATGTAACCACTGCAGAAATAAGATACCTTTTGTTCATTCATTTGCTTTTTTTTTATTGTTCTTTGGTATTATTTTTCCTCAAGTGGACTCTCTGTGCTTGTTAAGCATTGGTAACTGGCCAGTTATGAGGCAAACACAAAATATACATATGAATATTTAATACAAAACAATAGCAGAAATATAGCGTACATTTGTTGCTCCACTGGAGAACTATATTCATTATTGTACAAATTATTCTCCCATAAATATTTCAGAAACTTGGAAACAGTTTAGAATAGTGTACCCAGTACTTGGGCTGAAACCACCTTTCCATTTGCACTATGACGAATGCCAAGCCTGCATTCATTGCTGAGGTCTGAAATCTATCTTTTGGTCAGTTTTAGGAGATGAAGTTATTCCATGTTTTGTCACAATGCACACATTAGTAAGAGGGAAAAAAGCATTGATTAGCATGCAGGACTATGGATTCTTTCTTGAACAGATGAGAGACAACTTTCTTGATAGCGGCCAAGATGAAAGAATGAAACTCTTACTGTGAAAGATAGTCTAAGAAAAAAAATAAATGCAAGAAGACTTTATTCTAGCATCAGGCATCATAAAGCCTAAGTCTCTTCACTCCATTGGTTTTGATTGAAGTGATTTATTTTTTAGCCAACAAATATTTTTTAAGTGCCTACTACGTGCTAGGTACAATGCTATGTGCTAAAGATATAAAAGTGACCAAAAACAATATGATTAGTTATTAAATCACTGCATTTCTGAAGAGTGGCTTTATTTCAGTTAATTAACTTCACATAGAATATAGACACATTTAGGGGGTGGGATGGCCTTAATATTATTTATCACTGATGGTGGAAGAACCAACAAGTCATTCATCATCCATCAAATACAGTAACCAGGGAGGAATCAGATGATTCCATGACTGTTCCCAAGGAAGAATGAATGTGAAAAATCTAAGCTGGATTGTGCTGGTGACTCTTTTAGGGCAATAGAGAAGAGGAGCTTAAGGTCATCAAAGAAATATAACTTCTTCTATGTTTAAATTATTTCCATCCAGATGAAGAAACTGAAGCTTTGAAACATTAAGCAACGTTTATAAAGTCACACAGTTAGAAAGTATCTAAAATAGGGAACAAAACAGCCTGACTTCACAGCCCATGCAGTTAATTATAAGGATGATTCCAAGTTGGCCAGAAAATGGGGAAGAGCTGTGAGTGTGGCCAAGGAATTGAAAAGATGTCAGAACTCAAAATCTAGGTCACAATCTCATCATCAACGGCCCTCAGCAAGTTACTTAAAACATTTAACCATATAATGCCTGAAATAATTGTGCGCAGAATGAACTTCTTTGTACTTATTCTTGTTTTTACTGTCGATGACGATGATGATGATATCATCACTATTGTGATTCAGAGACCTTCAGTACCTCTGACCACTTCTCAGTTGTCTGAGTGACACAACTCACTGGTGTGTGTAGGGTGTAGGGGGAGTTCTTTAGAGAAACATCTGTATTTCGATCTGTTCTTCATACCCAGAGCTTTGACTGCTCCTGTACAACCTTGTCTCTCAAGTTGGAAGTGGTCTCTGAGGTGCCAGCTGTATGCATGGCCCCTTCACACGATTCACACAAGACCTGAGAATCTCAACATTCTTTGAGTCACCATAAGCTGCAGGGCACATCAGCTCGGTGCCATGGCAAGGGTTGTAAATTATATCTGTGTCCCAAGCAAGGCTATGGTTAAGGAAAACAGGAGCTGTGTTAAGTCCTTGCTTCTTCTCAGAAGAAAAGTAGGGATAAGACAGATCGCAGAGTTGTCACAGCAATTACACAAGATAATCCATGCATCTGGTTTCCGTGGTGACGATGGCAATGGCAGCGATGATGGTGATGGTGACAATGATGATGCCACAACACTCAAAGCATTTTTCATCTAAACCTATGCATGGAGAGACTCTTACAGCTGGCATAAAATCTCACAGAATCCCAATAAAAACTAGATGCGTAATGTGTTTAACTCAACAGTTTACGCAGCAAAGTTTTTTCTGTTTTTTTGTTAACTGAAAATAATTACAAGAACATAGCTCTAATTCACTGTCATAGCCTTGAGGAAGCTTCATGCAATTGAAGAAGATACACATAAAACTGTGAAAAATTGAAAGCCTATTTGAAATATGTAGTCATAGTGAGCACTTCTTGTTTAATTGCATTCTGCTTACATAACTAAAAGACCTAAATTAAAGCATAATCATGTTTCTAATGATTTTGCACTCTTTCCCCCCCTCCAACATAAGGAAGCTCAAGGTGTTAAAAAAGTTATGCTTTGGGACTGAGATAACTAATGTATAAATTAAACATACATTTCATACATTTATTTACATAACTGAAAAAGTAGGCAAAAATTCCCACTCCTAGTACTTTATTCCTTCTTCATGCTTCAGGAAGCCTTGCTATAGATTTTTTTTTCCCAATGCATAGAAGCTAAAAGTTTCTGAAAGAAGAAATACCAGGCACATATTTCAAAAGTTTGGGTGGCTTTGCATAGCCTCTGAAATGCTGAGAATATAGAACACACTCCAATATATCTAATTATCTTTATGAAATCTCTCAAAATCAATGGCATTATACTCAAAACCAGCTGCGGCCGGGGAAGTCAAACAGAGCAAGTGTCACTGAGGTTACTGCAAAGTATGGCTTTCTTCTTAATAGAACTATTTTATGGAACATGGAGTTTTTGAATTGTCATATTTTGTTAACTCTTTTAACAACCCAAACAGAATTTAACCATTTTGGTTGAAGAAATCCATTCTACTCTATCTGATATTTTTATTTTTTGGCGATTTTAACTCTTTAAAGACAAAGAGCTCTAGGCCGGGCGTGGTGGCTCACGCCTGTAATCCTAGCACTCTGGGAGGCCGAGGTGGGCGGATCGTTTGAGCTCAGGAGTTCAAAACCAGCCTGAGCAAGAGCGAGACCCCGTCTCTACTAAAAATAGAAAGAAATCATCTGGACAACTAAAAATACATATATAGAAAAAAAAAATTAGGCGGGCATGGTGGCGCATGCCTGTAGTCCCAGCTACTCGGGAGGCTGAGGCAGGAGGATCGCTTGATCCCAGGAGTTCGAGGTTGCTGTGAGCTAGGCTGACGCCACAGCACTCTAGCCTGGGCAACAGAGTGAGACTCTGTCTCAAAAAAAAAAAAAAAAAAAAAAGACAAAGAGCTCCAGTTTGGGTACACAACTATAAATCTAGCTTATGCTGGATCATAATTTTGCTAGTAGTGACAGTATGCAATAGCTGTACTATAACCGTTGCTGTTCCAGGAGTATTCAAAGTAGTTGATTGTTAACTGAGTATTTTGTTGTTCTTACAAATGCTTTTTTCTCTTCTTTAAGAATGTTTCAAATATGAAAATGAACCAGCCTTTCAAAGGAGAAAATTCTAGAGAATTCAGGGAAACTTGAATTCTGAAGAAAAGGGCTATGTCAGCTGTTTTTAAAATTGAGTTTTGGGAATAGTTCATCAAGTGTTGAAAGCTAATAGGTAAAAAAAAAAAAGCTATGGTCATAGGTAAAAATATTATTATGAGAGAGAGAGAGAAGAAGGAAGGACGGAAGGAAGGAAGGGAGGGAGGGAGGGAAAAGAGAGAAACTGCAGAGAAGCAAAAGCTACCCCAAGTTATTAACCTGGATAGGAGGGATCTAGTCATTTATGCAACAATTATTAAGTCTCTACTATGTCCTTGTGACCATGCCAAGTGCTGAGCATAAACTGATGACTAAGATAGACACAGTGTTGCTCTCACAGAGTTTGCCGTTTGGTTGGAGAATTGGGGTATCACAATAAGACAAAATGAGTGCTATGTTGGGGCACCCCAATGGTGTTGTGAAAGTACAAAGAGGGGTACTTAACTGAGAAAACTTCCCCAAAAAAGTGATGCCCACAATCATAAGGAACAATGGGAGTGATTACACAAAATGGTTTTACAGATGTGCATACTACCGAGGGAAACACACACACAAACCCAAAGAGTAGGTGAGAAAGTGCTATCAGATTAGGACTTAGGACAGGGGAGACTCAGCAGGAACTGTACCTTGAGGGCCTCTGATAGAATTTTAAACTTGATCTTAAGATTGGTGAAAGCTACCATAGGAATTTCAGCATGAACGACTGTGATTTTAGAAAATATCACTGGCTGGTATATGGAGCATGGATGGACGGGGGCCAGGGTGGAGGAAGGCAGGCAAGTTGAGAAGTGATCACGGCAATCCAGGCACGAGGGAAGAGTGGCTTAGGCAAGAAGAGTAGAAGGAGAATGGAGAGAAGTGAAAAGACTCAAGAAATAAATAGAAGGGTACAACCTATTGGACATGATCTTTGGGTGTGAGGGGTAAGGGTAAGGGAAGAGTCCACAGTGATTTTTCAGATATATGGCATTAAACTTTAGTTGGTTTCTTAGAAAGAAAAGAAAAGAAAATACTAGCTTAAGTTTCAGCCTAAGGAATGTAAGAGAAAAATAAAGACAACAGGTCTACTCATAAGATTTTGCCTACTTTATGTGCATGTGTGAACTCCTTCGTTTTCCAACATTAATGAGTACTTGTTATTCACCTGATGATACTGGGTTGCATCCACTGACATCCCAGTCAACAAGAATATGGACCTCTCTGGATAGAACTGAAAAAAAAAAAAAACCATCCTGAGCTTTTACTCTCTTTATAAATGAGTTTTAATTCATTCAAAGTTAGGGGCTTTTATTAGTGGCTGTAAATCTCAGCGAGACAAGAAGTCATAAGATTCTGAAATTGCCTTATAAATTAGTTGCTGGTAGTGAAACAGTTGTTTAGTTTGTCGAGGGGCTGGGGTGGGGAGGAATTTGGGTGTTGAAATAATTACTGAACATTACTGAACCAAATAATTAAACTGTGCTGTAAAATTACAGTTATGGTAATATACCCATCATCATTTGTTTTGTTTCTCCTAATCTAAATTATGATTTTTTTTTGTTACTGCTTTGCAAAGCTACAATATAACAGTCAAACCTGAAATTAAAACTGGCCACAAAAGTTATACAAGGTGATCCAATATGCTCCACTAGCAATTATTCATGGCAAATAATATCACGGAGCTCTTAAATCCTTGTTGTAAAGTGAGCCGGACGTGTGTCAACTAAAACCTTAGATATTTATAGGTATCAGAAGTGAGGTACGACTTGCTGAAACAATCAAAATGCAGAGAAGATATCTGAAAGCCTAATGGGAGCATCTTGGAATATCAGATTTCTGTTTCCTAGCAGTGCTAAATCTCAGTAGTGCTGACAAGGGAGAAGGCACTGATTTTTTTCAAGCCACCAAAGGGAATGCCAGACTCTCTCCTTCCATGCCCCAGCCCGGGCTGTTGACTCTCTTTGCTATGCCAATAAAATTCCAGATGGAATAATGTTTTGGGGCCAAATACTTAACTCTTAGCACCCTATGAAAACTAGGTGGTCCAAGAGCTGTATACAAAAATCATCCTCATCATCATCACCATCCAAATATGAAGATTAGTAAATTATCAATTTAATAATTTTCAAGCTCGTAGGGTCAACTCAGACAATGATAGGATGAAATCTCACAGCATCAACATATGAAATTTTTCTGTATGTGTATACAATGGAATACTACTCAATTATAAAAAACGATGGTGATCTAGCACCTCTTATATTTTCCTGGACATAGCTTGAGCCCATCCTCCAAAGTGAGGTATCACCAGAATGGAAGAATAGGCTCCACACGTACTCGCCATCAAACTGGCACTGACTGATCAACACTAAGGTGCTCACACAGTAGGAATATTCTTTGGGGGCAGGGGTTTGGGGTGAGTAAACTCATAACTAATGGACGCAGTGAGCATTGTGGGGGGAGAAGTCTCAAATCATGGTTGGGATGTGGCAAAGTCATAACATGTAACCAAAATGTTTGTACCCCCATAATTTCCTGAAATAAAAAAATATTAAAAAATGCATATGAAATTTTTCCCTTGGTCTCTTATTTTATAGGTCTTAACATTAGTGGGCAGTCCCTCAGGTGCTGAGATGATCTAAGTAATTTATGGCTTGAATTGTTTTTACTAGTGTAGGGAAACATCCAAATTCTGAATATACTTCCCTCCCATTCCTCCGAATCCTGTGAAGCAGTCAGCTTATGTGACTTCAAAACCCACCAACATTAAGCATTTGGAAATTCAACACAAAGCTGGTGTTGTTTAGAATTTTCTCCCTTTCTAATCATTCAATATGGTCCTCTAAAGATTGATATGACTTTGCGAATTTGATGAATGTGTGTTCTAGAATTTTCTTTGAGAAGGATAAAAATCCTAGTTCTAAGACATCAGAATTAAGATAAATATTTTGATTGCATTTTCCCTATTCTCCCTTTCTCTATTTTTCCATCCTACTGTGCAAAGAAATTCATGTTAATCTTCTCTTCTTTTATAGACCAATAGAGTTTAAGACACATCTCTAAAGACGAAGGTTCAAAAAAATCAGAGCATTCACATAAAAACCCACTCAAAAGAGATAAAATAAACTCATTCCTAATACAAGAAGAGAAAATAGCATGGTGGTTAATACCAGGATCTAGAGTTAAACCCACATTTGACTCTTTTTCTGCCCACTACTAACTGTGGGATTTTTGACCAGCGACCCTCTGAACCCGTTTCTTCATCTGGCAATGATGAGCTATAAAAACTATTGACTTAATAGGGTTCTTATGAGGAACATATTGCCACCAAGCACTTTGCACATAGTAGGTGCTCAGTAAGTGTGGGTGACAGTGATAAGCGGGAGAAGGAAGAGATGAGAGTACATGGGAAGCAGAAGAGTTGACAGGCAACCAAGAGGCAAAATGTATCAGCCAGTATGGACTACGTTGTGCTGCTGTAATAAATAGCCCCTGGAATTAGTGGCGTGTAACAACAAAAGTTCACGTCTTACTCCTGCCATATGCCCATTACAGGTTGGCTGGAGCATCTGCTTTTTGTGGTCACTTAGGGGCATAAGCTGACAGAGGGTCCCTCTCCACTCATACCTGCAAAATCTCCAAACAAGGGCCAGAGAATGTGTTAACTCAAAAGGTATCACTTCAAGCAACCACCCAGGAGATGCTCCTCTGTGCACACTTTGCTGGTCAAAGTCAGTCACATGGGCAAGCCCAACTTCCAAGGGGCAGGGAGACGCAACCTTGTTATATATCTTAATGAAAGTGTCTTAGTCACATTGGGGTGCTATAACTACCACAGGATGGGTGGCTTAAACAACGGACATTTATTTCTCATAGTTCTGGAAGCTGGGAAATCCAAGATCAAGGTACTGGCAGATTTGGTTCCTGGTGAGGGCTCTCTTCCTGGCTGTGTCCTCCTTGCTGTATCCTTGTGTGGTATAGAGAGAGCAGCTCTAGTACATCTTCCATTTCTCATAGAGAAACTAATCCCATCCTAGGGGACTCACCATCATGACCTCGTCTAAACCTAATTATTTCCAAAGGCTCCATCTCCAAATACCATCACACTTGGAATGAGGGCTTCAACATCCGAATTCTGGGGGAACACAGACATTCAGTCCACAACAGAAGAGCGCTGAAAATGTTCTATCAACGTGACTAATGACAGCCACACACACCGAGGAAAATGCACACTCTTATTCCACTTGCCAGTTTAACTTCGGTTTCCCAAGATCAAACATTATTTGATTTAAAATAAATGTTTAAAAGGAAAAAAATCAGAAACCAATAAAGACAAAGAGTTGGCTTGAACCTCACTTTCTTACCTTGCCCTGGCAACTTTACCAATTTGAACAGTAACTCACATCAAAGCTTACAGAGCTGTCTCTGGATCTATAGTCCCTTTACAGACACTATATCTATAATACACTCATTCCTCCTGTTTTATCATCCTCTTATTTCAGCAATACACTTCCTGTGTCCATCCTGTTATGATGATAAACCACTTCTGTGTCCACTTCTGCTGGCTGGCCAGGAAAGACTTCTCTTCCTCTGAATTAAATGTACTGAGGGCAGCGACACAGAGCATTGTGAGACTTTAATGAAAAAGGTATGAATTAATATTTGCTAATGTGAAATGAGCACTTACTATGTATCAGGTACTACAATAGAACTTTCACATATCATCTTATTTAATTTTCTCAACAGCTGGGGAAACATTACTATTTTCCTCATTTTTCAGATAAGTTAATTGAGATAGAGTAGTGTCGAACAACTTGTTAAGCTTCTCAGAAGAATCAAGTAGGGAAATTAGAATTCAATTGCAAATTCGTCTGATACAAGGTTCTAGATGTTTAATTTCTGTACTTTGTTACTTCTTTCTATACTTTGTTACTTTGTTAAGAGAGCTATTACAAAGTGAACATATGAGATGTCATCCAAACTGGGACACTTGTGTAATTATTAACATCCCGCCTTCCAATCACAAGGACAAAGGTATAAACAGGGCTTGTCCTGAGCTGATCTAAAGGAATGACACTGTGGGTAACTGACACATATTAATTGATGGATATGTGTTGGACCCCCTCCCCTTCATCCCCTTCCTTCTCTTAATCCCCATTAGTTTCTCCCTTGAGAAATAAATCTGGATTATGGAGGTCACTAAAGAGATTCACTGCCCTAAGAGAGATGATTTCTTGTACAAAACCCTAATCAGGAGCCAGTGATATTCCAGAAGGAGTTCTCCCTTGCCATCCATGCTCGTCAGAAAGCAAAGATGGATGTAGCCTCTTGCTTTTCTTTGCAAGACCAAGATGAGAATTCACAAGACATCTTCCTTTAGTACATCTCCAAGCTAAAACCTGATGGCTTCATGGGAAGGTCCCATTGGAAATGTTCCTGCTGGTTAGGGTTAGAATGTAGTTATTAAATCCAGGCTCACAGTAATAGCAAGACATTGTGGTTTGTTTTTGTTTTTGTTAAGACCAGATAACACACACTTCAACGAGAGTTTTTGTTGTTTTTGTTAAGCTTAAAACAGAATATGACTGTGTGCGGTGGCTCATGCCTATAATCCTGGTACTTTGGGAGGCTGAGACGGGAGGATTGCTTGAAGCTAGGGGTTTAAGATCAGCATGAGTAACATAGTGAGACCCTCATCTCTACAAAAAATAGAAAAATTAGCTGGGCATGGTAGCACATGCCTGTAATCCCAGCTACTCTGGAGGCTGTGGCAGGAGGATTGCTCAGGCCCAGGAGTATGAGGTTGCAGTGAGCTATGATGACACCACTGCACTCTAGCCCAGGAAACAGTGTAAGACCACGTCTCAAAAAAAGAAAAAAAGTAGTATGACTGTTAGATATTTTCATGAAGCTAATTATCCTTAAGGTCCTGTTTCCTTATCTTGATGCTTTATGTGACAAGTACTATGCACACAAAAGTCACAATCTCAGAAAACCCTAGCCTTTTAACAAAGTCCTTTATGAAAGACACTTTTTGCATCATATATTTTTCAGTTAACCCAAAGATGTAGATGAAAGATACAAGCAGACACAGAGATGATGGACAGGGATTGAATTCTTTTTTTACCCCACTTTATTAGACCCATCATTAGCTTCCCATTATTATACAGCAAGAAGTGATATATTTCCTTCTTTCATCATAGCTTGAAACTTAAAGTCCATCAGCCACCCCATCCACAAAAATGGAAAGTGGTAGGAGAGTAGTTTACATTTCATGAACATTAAAAAATAATGAGAAGAGATTGAAGTCATAAAGAACAACCAGAGATAAGGTGAGTAAAGCCATTTTCTAATATAAAGAAAAATGCGTATTATATAGAAAAAGAGCTGGGGAAATGAAAAAAGAGGTGAATTGTTTTATACAAAAATATCACCTAGCTTTAATTTCAGCCCTTTTCTTTCTAGATTTATCCAAAGATATTGTGCTAGCCAATAATGCTCCCTCTTTTCCCCCTGATTGTTTTCCCAATGCATTCTTTTCTTGATTTAGACATTACTGGGAAAGAAAAAACAAGTTAGCTTTTTCATGTAACATGTTAACACTAAACTACTTAGAAGGCAAGAGACCCGTCAGAAACGAAATAGGACTGTACCCAAAAAAGAGAAAACTTAATTGTACCTGAAAATTTCCAGCATAAAATTGTTACCTAATACTGCTTAAAAATAAAATAGAATAAAACAGCAAATAAACCTATTTGTTAAAGGTGACAAAATAGTAATTGAGAGGCAATATTTGAGCAGTGAGAATGAACTTGTTAATTAAAGGGATTAGAGAACACTCTGCTGTCATCAGGCATGATGAAGAAAAATAATAAGCATCAGTCCATTTTATCTTGTTAAATAAAAAGAAATACTGGACCACAAAATTGTATCTATAGAATAATATAAATTGTATCTCTACCACCTTGTACAGTTTCTGAAGTATAGTAGCAAATCATTAGCCATGTATTGATGAAATGTTAAAAACATGTCCGTGCCAGGGTGTGTGTGGCTGCAAAGGAAAGATCAACATGGTCTGCACTAAACATAAATGTGGTAAAATTAGAAGTGACTTTTCTTGTTGTGTTTTTCTATATTTTTCAT
Organism: Indri indri; assembly: GCA_004363605.1. Taxonomy (NCBI): domain Eukaryota; kingdom Metazoa; phylum Chordata; class Mammalia; order Primates; family Indriidae; genus Indri; species Indri indri. The sequence goes on from RJWJ010000866.1 coordinate 107,762, forward strand.
GTTGTCTATGATGAACACACATTATTTAAGTAATTATTAAGTATTTGAAAGATGCTCCAACGATGACACTCGGATTGAAGAAGAGGGTTTACCTTTGGTTCTTGTATTTTCAATTTATCAACAACAACAAAAAAAATGAAAAACAAAAAACAAAAATGTCCCTCTTGTTTTGATGAATATCCATTTATATGACATCAGAAAAAAAGAAACTGGCCCCAACAAAAGATCCAAGTAGTGAATGTCCCTATTTCCCGTTTTCAAACACACTTTAGAGGAAAAATGAATTTAGAAAAGATAGGTTGAACAGAGCAAAACATGTTAGGAAGCAACCTTTCCTTCAGAATTTCTTGCTTTATCAAAAGGTTTTAAACGCCAGTTTGGAATTTTCCATCAAGAACAAAATAAAATGCATGAATTAGATCCTTAATTCCCAAATATCCTTTCTTTGACACATATAGCCTGTGATGATGTATATTTCAGTCCATGATAAAAAGAGGAGAGTAGAGGATTTTAAAACTGAAGCTAAATTTTTAATTAAGGCTCTTTCTTCTATTCTGATATTATATCCTTCCCACTCTTTTGGGCAGGATGATGTCATTTCTTTTCTAAACTGTCGGTGATTTTGTAAAATGTCTGAGCCTGTGAAAGTAAAACGAATAGCCTCCTTATACTGCACTCTGTTTCTATTTATTATTACTATTTTTGAAATGTTTTCTCGTCTTGAAATCACTGGATTGGATAACTAAAGAATGAAATATGATCTCTACCTCCTTATTTCTGAATGTGTCTCAAAGCAGAAGAGTCATGCTTTGGGGAAAAGCCCGGGAATCCAATGATTTCAGAAGAAAATATGATGAATTATTTATGTGATGGGACAAGAATTATTAAAATAATTTCCCTGAAATGACCCCTCCTTTTTCCTGCTAAAGAGACTCGTGGCTTTCTTGTTTGTCAGTTTTATTTTCTACCCTTGCTACACTCTGAAGAAGGTTCAGCTTTTGCTAGGCAGGTTAATTAGAGGTTCTGCAAGGCATAATCTGAACAAAAGGAGGAGGGACAGAAAGACACAAGAATTTGCAAGGATTCTGCAAGAGAGGGAAGGAGGAAGAAGCATGGGGTGTGAAGGAAACAAAGAGGAATGGATGGGTAACTTTCTGGTAAACAGTCACGCTACCAGTAAAGAACTTGACGTTTCTTTTTGGTAGCAGGACTTGGTTCCTTTCACCAAACACCCTCCCCCAAGACTACCTCATGGCTAGTTACCTGCATAGGATTTTATTTGACTTTGGTAGAGAGAGGCACCAACACCTAATTTATGCCTGGGGTCATTTAAAAAAAACAAAAACAAAAACAAAAACAAAGCCTTGGCATTTTGATGTCACCCTCTTTTCCTCCTTGTCATCATCTGACAAAGAAGATAAAAAAGGCATCCCAGTAAAAGCTATGTCTTTAAAGACACTTGCATTTATCTACACAATGAGGAAATAATAGTGATAGTATTAAAACATTATCCCCACTGTGTGTTCTACTTGTGCAAGCAACATGATAATTAAGAGTTAGCAGAAGGCAAAGCTTCCTTCGTTTCTTCCTTTATGGGTCTTTTCTAAATTTCAGTAATGAACTTTGAAGTTTCAGCTATCGATTCTTCTATGATTAGCGAGTCCTCACTCTCTTGGTGACCAGTGTGTCATCTCCCCAAATTCATCTTGACTATTTTCTCTAATCTGCATCCAGGAGACACTTTGTCTCCAAGCTTGAGGGTCTTGCCTTTAGGTTGGAATGTTTCATGCCACATCCTTCTCTATTCCAAGAATGACTCCAGGCAAGCCCTCCTCCCTTTTCGCCTGGATATTGGTCCCTCTGCTAATTAGTTTCCTTTCATCTACTCTTCCACCAATAATCTTAAAAAAAAAAAAAAATTCTTCATTGCTTCCACCACAGAAAAATGTAACAAACATCTTAGAGGGATTCCACAAACCCTTTCAAAAACCAGCCGCAGCCTACTTCTAAAGACCAGCTGTGATTATTCCACTGCTTCCTCCAGCCCTGCTCATACAAAACCACTGCCATTTTCCAATTGTATCCTGCACTTTGCTCATGTTATTTCCTCTGCCTGTAACACCAACTCTCTTTTCTGCCTGGAAATCTCTTCATTATCCAAGGTGCAGGTTAAACATCGCCTCCTTTTTGCAGGTTCCTGGTGCAAGGCAGAACTGTTTGTGCCTTTTCCTGTGTTACTGTAACATTGCCAATACCTCTACCATTGCATCTCTCCATTGCACTGAATAATCTTTGTATTGAACTCTTTCCTGAATTTTGACACACCTACTCTAGGGCCTTGCTATTCAAAATGTGCTTCCAGGGACCAGCAGATTCGGCATCACCTGTGAGCTGGTTAACAAGGGAAACTCAGAGACTCCACTCCAGATCGGCTGAATTACAATCTCTGGAGATGGCCCAGGAATCTGTGTCTTCACAAGATTTCCAGGGGATTCTTATGCCCAGTAGATCTCTAAAGTGAGGACCAGTACTCACTTAACTTCATGCCCCTAAACATGACACACACACAGCATGCCCTTGATAAATCCGAAAGGTAAATGAAAAAACCCTTGTTATTTTTGAGCACATCTGTCCAAGTCTCCCCTGCAGCCCAGTGACATGTTCTCATCAAAATTAGTTTTTCCCTGCATTTCCCTGTCAGTATTGACCACGGCTTATTGAGTTTGCCCTGCACACTCCGCAATCTGCATCCCAGCTCCTGTCTGATTCAAGTATCCCCATTGCACATTCCAAGCCAGTTCCCTCTGCAGACCCCCTGCCCGTGCCAAGGAGAACACTTGTTAATGTTAATGACAGTTCTGGGCAGGGAGAAAGTGCAGGCTAGACAAAATAAAGAGAACCCTGGCCAGAAAAGAGGGGGAGCGTGTGAATGTGAAAACACTTTGGCCAAATATTTATTGTCGATGGAGTTTTTGAATAGCCGTAAATCTGGAAGACATTAGGGCCTTCCAAAACGAATTTGACCTCATCACACAACTGAAAACTAGAGGAGGGTGTATGCCAAGTCTGTAATATTGCAACAGAAAGATCCAATAGAAGGGCTGTTAACGGGAACGACTTAGTGGTTTAATATAAAATGAGAGCCTTCGATGCTAACATTGAATCTGCCCAGTTAAAGGAACATTGAGAGTTGAAGCAATTATTCTAGTAATTGAGTAGGGGAGAAAATCATTCCTTTTGGAAAAGAGAGTCATGCCTTGCAATTAGCAGTTTACATTGATCAAAGACATTAGGGAACTGCTTGATTTGTCCAGCTTTTGTCTTTTAGACTGAGGGTATGGCGTCCCTTTGCTTGTCTGCCCTGAACAATCTTACTGAGATATTGCACCCAGAATGTGCATTGCTTTTGTACAAAACCCTTTAGAACACCTGAAAATGATTAGAGTATGGTCATTTAATAAAAGGTGTCTGATGATAAAAAGAAACATAGCATGCATGCATGAACACATACACACACACGCAGAGCAATAGCTGTAGCTTCTCAGATGCACTCTTTTTTCTTATGCAATGTATCGCACACATAAAAAATACAGAAGATGCTACAGCAAATGCCATATGTCCACCCTGCAGCTTGCAACATAAAATATAACAAATATAATTGAATCTTTCTCAGTCACTCTCCCTGATGAGAGGTAGGCACACTGCTGAACTTAGGATTTATCATTGCCACACATCTCCCTCTTGTTTTACCATATATACATATATCTTGAGAGACTCTAGACAGCATTTTTCCATGTTTAAGAACTGTACATAAGTGATGTCATACTGTATGTCTCCTCCTGAAAATTACTGTTTGTTTTTGTTCAACATTATGGCTTTGAGATTTATCCATGTTGACACACAGAGATCTAATTTACTCATTTTAACTATAGCATGGCATTCCAGAGATAAATTTTGCTACAATTTATTTTCTATTTCCCTATTGCTGGTCAATTCATTGCTTGTTCAGTTGATATTGTTTTCCCAACCTTTCGCTTCAATAGAAGATGAATCTTTACTTATGTGTCTCCTTCATAGGCACATTTAGGAATGAAGTATCTGAGTCAAAGGTATATGCGTCTTGAACTTCCCGTGATGTTACGAAGTTGATCTCCAAAGCGGTTGCATGAGTATGCGCTCCCACCAGCAGCATGTTACAGCGCCCGCTGCCCCGGCGTCCTGGCCAACACACAGGATTGCGTAACTTTTAAAATTTGCCAATCTGCTGAGTGTGAAATAACAAATGCTTTCCAGAGATGAATATTTAGCACCCCCAGCAGAGAACACTTGACTTTTTTAGAATTGAGAACACTCAGTAATCAGAAGTATTAAATAATATCTTTCTACGAGTATCATTAAGTGCTTCACATTGTATCTGCAACATAATGGGCATTAAATGCATATTTATTGAATGAATTCAGTTTGGCTATTACAGATGATTCAGAAAATGAGGCAAGGAAGGTGTGTGCCAGGAAAGCAGTGAATAGCCAGCGCACAGCTATTCTTTGGAAAAGAAAGAAAGAAAAAAAACATGCAATTCCAAACACTCTTTCTTCACTTACCTTGGCAATATATTAATAGCTTGTTCCATCAGGTACCCTTGTGGTTTTAACTCCTACACTTTATAGTCAATGAGCAAAAACCAATTCCACTCCTCAAATTCTTCTCACTTACTATTCAGCTGTCTCAATTCATTAATTTGCTTAATCAGCCCTCATCAATAACACTTCTCTCCGTTGCCTTCCTCTAACTCAAAGGAAAAGCAAGCTCTGAATACTCAAAAGTGTGAATCTATAAAGAAACAAGAATGGCAGAAAAAAATACTTGTATCAATGTCTTCTGAGGGGGGTTACAATAACTTCATGTTAACGTGTCTGCTATTGTCAAAGGTCAGGGCTGAAAGACGTTTCTCATGTTGCCGATATTGTGATAAAGTGGAAAATTAGAATTTAATGGGTACAACACTGAGTGACTACCGAATGACAATTCCACCGAGCCTTGGCACCAACAGAGACTTCCCAAAGTCTCTTCAGACTTCAGAGGAAAACCTCTGAAACATTCCCTACAAATTGTAGCTCAACTCAATGCAGATTTTTACAAGCAGCAGAAAAACCACGCACATCTGGGAAATTTGCAGGTCCATTGACATTAGAGCTTTACAGCTGAACAGGAGTGAGCAGCTGTTCTTATGAATATCAAATTTTCTGAACCGACAGCCAACAAGTAAAAGGAATTATGATCAATGTTAAACCCTAAGTATGGGTGAAAGGATCAAAAAATATTTTCTTTCATCTGCTTGAGAAGGAAAGTAGAGAACTTTGCATAGAATCTTTGCCTCTTTATTATAAAAAGATAACAGATACGATCAATGAGTGAGGTGCAAACAAACAATACCCAAGAGGTGGCATTTTTATAAAGAATAAATATCATGTCCTTATTGGATTGAGGAATTAATTTGTATTTCTACCATTTTTAGAATAAACCACCAGCACTGATGGTATTCAGGGAACATAACTTATTTCCTCCTTCCATCCTCATTCCCGGCCTGGTCCATACACAGGTACACATCATTGTGACTTGGTCAGCTACACTACAATGTGCAAATCTGTTTTTACCTACTTCTCTTTGACAGGGGAAAAAAATTGCTTTTGGAACTGCAGGAGTTGTTGACCACATGATACTACAGTTATAGCTGTGCTTCAGAAATAGCTGTGAGTCTGAATTTTGCATGTTGAATTGAGGATTTTATTTCTAACCACCAGAGGCAAATGTCACTGCTCTAATTTTTGGGTTCTCTAAACCTTTCAACTCAGAATAAAGATGTTGTGTTTTTGGTACACATCGTTCCATAAAAAGGTTAAGCTGAACACCCATATTATGACATGTAATTCCATAAAATTATCGTTCCTATTCTTTGGTAAGGACAAGTGAAGTGATATGTCTCATATAAAGTGAACAAAATCATCTTAGTCTCATATAAAGTGAATGAAATCATCCTCAGGAAACTTTGCTATTTTAATTGAGCTGTAACCATACAATTCTAAGTAAAAAGAGCAAGTCTGCTATATGAATGCAGCTTCAAGGAATGTGTTCTATCTCTGCCCTGAAACCAAACTGCTATGCCTAAGTCCCTCCTATGTAGAAATTGTAGAGCTACGACAAGTCCACCATTAAAGAAACAACAACAAAAAGCAACAACAAAAAGAATGTATCATGGCTCTGCTCTAGTTTTACCTGTATTTTAGATGAAAATCCTAATCCAGTTATGTGATTGACCACCACTTTGACAAGGACACTTACGAGTGAGCTATTTCATCCTTCAAGTATTAAATCATAATTAGAATAATAACTGGGATACTCCCATTTCTGGTTTGTTAGACAAAAGTCAATGAAAAGCTTTAAGCAGACCCATTCTTGGCATGAACATGTGTGAACGGAGGAGAGAAAAGCCTTTTCTTTTCCATTAACTGGTTTAGAATTTCCCTCTTAATTTCTTCTGACCTAAGAAAAACCAGTATTGTCTGGATCTTAAGAATAAAATAAAATAAATGCATCGAATTCTATGGGATAGGCTCATTAGCTCAGGATTTGACAGGTTGCTAAATGGTAACTGAGAATGAAGAGCTACAAACACACTATAATTAATTACCAAAACAGGCGCTGCCTGGGCTAAAGCTGGGGCAAGAAAGTGCTGACAGAACAGAATTCTCATTCCACTGCTCTCCCTGCCTCTCCCAATTTACAGGAGAATGGGAAATCATGAACAATTGATACACTCCGTTAGCTGCTATCACAGAGAGTAAGTTTCCATGTAGCCTTAGGGGTATCTTACACAGTTTAACACTGAAAATAAAAGGTAATGTTCTTGGCAAAGAGCTAGGGGGATTAAATTTGGGAGGCTTGAAGCAGCCTTGGATTGTAGTCAGTAAAAAAGGGACCAAATAGTAATTTTGTAATTTAACTGTGCTGGTTATGCCCAATGAGTCAGACACTTGTGAAATAAACCATGTAAATAGAAAAATGGCTTAACTCTTTCGGTTGGCACACATGGCGTTTGTCTCCTCCCACGCTTCCTAGGAAGGGGGTCTCCGACTCGATGAGAATAATATTATTATTGAGATGCTACCAATCCATCTTTTCAAATAGTTCTTCAGTAAAGGTCTTGACTTTTCTTTGAGGTTCTTCCTAATCGATTCCTAATATATTTAAGGATCAGGAGGGCTGTCAATACAACGTAATATGCTCTACCTATCAGCTGAGAGAGGGCCAGAGCCCCACAGCAGCAAGAACTGGACAATCTTTAAAATCACACAATTCTTGACCATGCAAAAGTCACTCGACAGAGATTTGTGTCCGGGTTTTTGAAGCAGTCACCTCACACACAAAATAAATAAGTCAACCACCAGCAAAGAAATGGGCTAACCATGATTTGTAATGATATATATAAAGCTAACTCCAGAGGTTACCTAATATTTATCTCATTTTCTCCCACCTGCTTTTCTTCCTTGTTTTTTACTTCTTTCTTTCTCAAGGGACCTTTTACAGCTGAATTAATATCATCCACATTGACAAATTAAGTTGTCTGTCAATCTGTGGATTGAGACTCAAAGTGCTTAAAATGCAAACTGTTGTGCACATCTCCTTAGAGCTAGGAGTGGTGGTTTTTGACAAATGGAGCATCATGATTGTCTCTTGGTAGTACATTATTGAGATAACCACTTTACTTATTAAATGGAATTTGTAACCACATCCAACCTCTTGAAGAGTCCAGGATATATAAATATTCCTGCACAAGAGGGGTTCATCACTGTCCTCTTATAATCCCACCATGGTCTGAAGGGATGGGATATCCCCAGAGGTGAAAAACTCTTTGATGAACACTCCTAAGACAGTGTTTTCTGGTCTTACCCATTTGTTATGTTTAGGGGTAATCATAACCTTTATATCCTGGGTACAAAAGGACAATGGGTCAGGTGATCCTGCCGTCTCCTTAGCAGGATCAAGATTTCTCACCCAAATCCTAACCTCAAACACTGGCCCCATGGAGACACAGTCCACCAATAATCAGAGTTACTCAGAATTCAGAGATGGTTTCAAAATAATATGAACTGGGAATAAAACTCGTACATCATCATACTCAACAATCAAATAGCTACTAAAACGATCTGAGCAGGAGGTTGTCTTGATCACTCAGATGTTTCTGGTGGCTGGAACTGCATCTGGTTCCCAATGCATATTTGAGGGAGGGAGGGAACTCAATGGACACTCAAAGTCTTCTAAAGGGAGAGGATAAAATTCCCAAGAGTTAATCAATCAGATGACTCCTAGGAAGCACAATCAGGTTCCCATCATTGAAATCTGTCTCCAGAGTTAAAAGATCTCATATTCTTATTTGTTTTGTGTTATTGCTAAAAATTTTGTGTTTCCTTTGGCTAGACTATCTCAGACCCACATTCCAGAATGTTAACGTCCCTCCTGCCCGCCCTCCCTCTCTCTTGCACATGCTCGCTGTGTGCTCATCACTGTGCAGGGCTCCATATTTAGTACTGGGGTTAGGACAGCATGTCCAATAGGACAGGCGCTGCTACACTCTCATGGAACTTACAGTGCAGTGTTGCAATCTGTCGTCTGCCTACGGCATCCTTCTCCTCTTTGGGGATTATCCCTCTCTCCTCTCAGGAGCTACTCCTCCCCACCTCATACCCGCCAACAGTGCAACACTGTTATTAGGTGGCACTGACTCTTTGACCGTCATAGATTAGTCAAGGTATTAATAGCGATTCCAATCTCAATGATTGAAGTTCTCCTCTGTCACGTATGAACCAGAACAAGGAATCAAACAGGTCTCCTGGGTGGCAGGGAGGTGAGATGTGAGGTTAAGGAGATGTTGGTGGCCAGATTAAGCAGGTAACCTGAGTCAGAAAAAAGGTGAGAGGAAGTTCTAACTTCACTAAATTTTCTATTTCTCATGGTCTTCAAGGTGTGGATGTGCCCTTGAATTGCCAACCATTTGGCTGCCCAAATCTTCCCATATTTATACAAAAAAATTATTATATAAGCCTTTTAATAATGACCCCCTTTCCTCTACACAGGTTCTGTCATTTGTACCCAAAGAATCCTGCCTAATACATGCATATTGATCCTCCCTCTTTTCTTATATGCTCTAACTAGAAAATGGTGTTAATGGTGTATGCCCCTCTCTGTGTTCATGGAACCAAGTGAAGACGAATGAGATGAAATGCAAGCTCTATCTAAACCCGACAAGCCGTTATGGAAACAAACAAAAATCAGACCCTCGTATTTTGAGTTGCTTTTATAATACGGAGCAACGGAGTTTTGTAAAGGGAAGCATTATCACATCTGGCTTTAAATAAATAAAGATTTCTGGAAGGAACAAAGACTTAACTGCCTGAGGTCTTTCCTTCCTTCTCCCTTTCTTTCTTTCTGGCTTGCAGACTAATAGCTCATTATGGAGATGACTGTCTGAAAAAATAAAAGTTACCTAGACATGCAGGCCACTGCCCAGGAAGAGCTAATTATTTGCATAAATCATATGGATCCTGGTCTTGGCTATATTAACCATTGACGGTACTGATCATTTGTCACCACACTGTAACGTCAGTCATCTGTTGGGGAGGAAATTACCCCATGGTGATTTCTTCTAGCGAGGTCAGAGTGCAGCTCCTCTCCATGCACAGTGAGACATATTATCCCAATGACGTTGTCTACTAGTAAACAAATCCACCCAGGGCGATAAATTGCCACGGGTTCACAAATTAGCCTCCGTGGAGACTGAGAGCATTTGCTACTAGCCATGCAAATTAATTCCATGAAATTGCTTCATATAGTGCTAGGAGGCAGAAACCCATTTGCTAGCTCCCCTTAACTGCTCATACCCAAATCCTGAAAGTGTCTACAACTGTCAGAGTCTCAAGCACAGTGGAACTGTCCTCCAGCACCACGTTGTAGGCACCATCCTCCACCAGAACTATTTGCCTTCTAAACCAAGAAGGCTGATGGCTAGGGCAGGCAGCAGAACTGACGTCAGTAACTCTCTGAACTGAAATTCAATGTCATGCAGCCAACACTTAAGCTATGCCTACAGGCGCATAGTTATGTCACCAGCACCGTCCTCATGGTAACGACATCAGCAACAATAATGTAATAATCACAGCCAACATTTGCATGGCACTGGCTATGAACTTTATATACGTGATCACTAGTGCTCACAACAGCCCTAAGTGTTAAATACTAGCATCATTCCCCTTTTTCCAAACAGGAAACTGAGGCTGAGAGAAGTTAAGCAATTTTCCCAAGTTCACACAATCATTAAGCATAGATACGGAGTGTGGGCTGAGGGATTGCACCAGAGCTTTTCTCTAGGTTGCCTGCTGACAAGTCAGCTGGGACCAGCTGTTCTAACTCCACCAGTGGATAGTTTGCCTCTGTGGTCCTCTTCTCACGTGGTCTCCTGATGTCATCAGTGCTGCCCCCAGCATGCACCTCATAAGAACAGCTAGTTCCCAGCATGCATCTCACCAGAATAGCTAGCTCCCAGCATGTACCTCTCATGCACTGCTAGTTCCTAGCATGCACCTTACCTGAACAGCTAGTTCCCAGCATGCTCCTCACCTGAACGGTAAGTTCCTAGCAGGCACCTCGCCTGGACAGTGAGTGTCCAGCATATACCTTGCCTGAACACCTAATTTTTCAGACACAAGGAATGGTTCCTTACTTCATGGCTGTTCTCACACTTATTACAGTAGGCTGAATAATGGCCACCCAAAGATATCATGTCCTGATCCCTGAGACCTGTGTTTCAAGGAAAACGTTTCCTTGTAGATGTGACTAAACTAAGGCTCATGAGGTGGGAGATTAACCCACATTATCCAGATGGTCCTACGAGCAATCACAAATGTCCTTAAAAGAGAAAGGCAGAGGTGCACACAGAGGGCAAGACCGTGGGACCACAGAGGCAGAGACTGCAGTCATGCATCCCACGAGCCCAGGACAGCCAGCAGCACGAGCAGCTGGAAGAGGAGACTCCAGGGAGTCTGCCAACACCGCCATTTCAGCCTGGTGACACTGATCTCAGACTTCTGGCCACCAGAACTGTGAGAGAATAGATTTCTGGTGTTTTGGGCTGCTATGTTTAATGGTTGTAATCAGTTACAGGAGCTAGAGAAAACTAATACACGTATCCCACCCACCCCCAAGGGAAGGGAAAAAAAAGGAGAGCTACAGGAAAGTGGTTCCTCTGTACTAGAGCCCAAGCACACAGCACATCCATCTGTGTCTGGCCCTATATGCTGCTTCACAGAATGCCCAGAGAGGTAGGGGGTTGTGGGGGCAATAAAACCTGCCGGTCCCTTCAGCCTGTGCGTCCCAGTCTTTACCAACTCACGCTCTGGTTTGCACAGCCCTCTGCCCGACATTGGATCTGACAGCTTACCCATGTCGTCCTGGCCCCCAGAGCCTTGTTCTTTCCATGACAACAAGAAGCTTGTTGAGGGGACGTACGCAAAGATAACGAAGACAAGATCTCTGAAGTGAAAGCTCTTACAATCGGGCCGAGGGGACATTCATTTAAATCAAAAATTTAATATGCTAATATATATTTTAAAAATCTTGAAAACTCTAAGTTGTTATAGGAAAGGATTTTTAAAATTAAACTTTTTATTTTGAGATGATTGTGGATTCATATGTAGTTGCAAAATACAATACGGAGAGATCCCATGCGCCCCTAACCTAATTGCTCCAATGGTAACATCTTGAAAAACTATAGAACAACAATATCACTGCCAGGATAGTGATCTTGATAGAGTTAAGGCATGAAACAGTCCATCAATGCAAGGATCCTTTTACAACCACACCTTACCTGTACTTCAAACCCTTCCTTCTGACCCCTGGCAACCTCCTCCTTTCTCTATTTCTAAAATTTTGTCACTTCAAGAATGTTGTGTAAGTGGAATCATGTAGGTAACATTTAGGGATTGGCTTTTTTTTTTCACTCAACATAATTCCCCGGAGTTTCATCCAAGCTGTTGTGTGTGTCAACAATTTGTTCTCTTTTATCGCTGAGTGGTATTCCATGGTGTGGATGTACCACAGTTTGTTAAACCATTCATTCACTGAAGGACATCTGGGTTGTTTCCAGTCTTTGGTTATTACAAACAAAGCTGCAAGGAACATTTGCATACAGGTTTTTGCGTGGACATCCTTTCATTTTTCTGGGACAAATGCCCAAGAATGCAATTGCTTAGTCATATGGTAGTCACAGGCTTAGTTTTACAAGACAATGGGAAACTATTTTCCAAAATGACTATGCCATTTTACATTCCCACTAGCAATGTATGAGTGATACTTGGCAGCATTTGGTGGTGTCATTATTGTTTATTTTAGCCAACAAATGGATTTTTATCTGTGCAAGATATATATATCTAATATAGTCAATGGAAGTCAAAATAGTGACATCAGGAATAAGCTCATGGAAGGTACAGGAAGAAGGGTTTGGATTTTTCAAGGCCAGTGGGGGTATTTCAGCTGGCAGGCATTGAACTGGCCCCGCTTCTTCCTCCAAATTCCTTCCCCACTTCTTCTCTTTTACTCATTATACCTCAGCCACGTTGGTCTCCTTTCAGGACCTCAAGGTGATCGAGTCCTTTGTCATCCTTTATCTCTCAGCCTGCCCATCACCTCCTCAGAGAAGGCCGCCCTATCTAAGCAGATTCCCTCCCAACTACCATCATCTTTGTTTTCCTTTAGAGAACACCTTATTTTATTATTTCATCATACCTGTCACCATTTTCAAGTATGTAATTATTTGTTTGTTTACTTTTTAAAAGCTTCACACTAGACTTTAAGCCTAAGGATAGAAACCAGTTCTGCTTCAATGGAGGACATCCTCAGGCTACAGTTCAGTCCTTGGCATCTAGCAGGACCTGAACGAAGGGCTGCATTGTGAGGGGAAGAGCACCCCAGGTTGAAATAACACAGAATTTTACTTTACAATCCAAGAAGCTAAATACTTAAGCATCCATTTCTATCAGCTCAGTTTAGAGGAAGGTATATATGTATGCAGAGGTAGAGGTTGGATTTTTCTGCTTATTTGAAAAAAAAAATGTCACTTGTCACTCTTGCTCATCTACTAAAATCAATAGTATGTGTAACAAAGCTAAAGTCTCCAGGTTTCTGACCTAAATTGCCTTCCTATTCTACTGGGGAGATCTCTCTGTCTCACACAGACATATTATAACACAAGGTGTGGAGAATTAAGAGATGGAGAAGAAATAAAAACAAGGAACTGTGGGCAGAGAAAAGAGAGAGAGAAGACTTTTAGTGGGTAGCAATCAAGGTGGCTTCTTGGAGGAGACGGCATTTGAACGAGGTTTTAAGCACACATGTTGATTTAGACATTTAGCCACGGAGGAGTGGCTTTGCAGTTTTAGATAAAGCATGAGAGTATTATTTCCCCCCTTTTGTCAGAATCTATTTCTCTTAAAAATGAACATAATTTTTGCCAGTGAGCAGAGCACTGCGGGAGCTCACTTTTACACGTCACAGAAGAGAATTCTCCAGGATCGAAGTTCAGCATGGTCAAGACACAACTCTGAGAGATGGACTTTTTTCCCTCAACATACAGGAATTTTCAGCAAGCGTCTTGGTTTCTTTGTTTCATCCTGTAGAGATGGTTATATACGAATCAGAAAAGAGGACTAAGGAGAGGGTCTCATGACCTCCTGAGGACAGCTGTTTAGTTTTCCCTAAGTCTGCAGGTTCAGGGGAGCCTAAGGGTGGGCACTACCTAAACATGGTTTGAAAGCAGGGCAGCCACGTTTCCGATAAAGTACGCAGGGGCATCTGTGAGTAGGGGTGATTGAGGAAGCACAGAGAAAGTTCTCAAGGAGGGAGAGACATTTCACCTCCCAAGAGAGGCAGAAATGAACCCATTTTGCAGTTGAATAATTTGAGACCTTCCCCTCTTCCCCTACAAAAACACAGTAAAAAGGAAATTGTCCTGCCCCGTAGACATGGTAAAACTGCACCTCTCAGAAGTGTTGGCCACCATCTCTTTTTTTCTGGGTTAATTTAAAAGCGGCCTTTCTCTCTGTAATTTTCTTCCTGGCTTTACTAGAACGTATGAGCATGGCATCCAAGATCATGTAGGCTTATTAAAGCAGCTGCTTACGAATGAATAAATAAAAAATAAGGAAGTGGCCATCTCCTATCAAAGACAAATGACCTAATTTTGTTAGCGGATCATGTTGTAAGGTCAGCCTTATTCTCCTGGATACCAGCAAGCATTACCATTCATGAAATTTTATTGGTTATTTGATGTCTGTAGATGCTCAACTGTTTCCCCAATACATGATTCATAGGGGCAAAGGTCTTTGCACATTTCCACATCGTAGCTCCAACCTTCCATCGCAACGGCTCTCAGAACAGCTCCCCTGGTTCTTCCCCTGCCTGGTGCGTTACACGTTTTATGTTCCATTTGCCGTGGTCTTATTTTTCTCTCCCTCATTACGACTCAGTTGTCGTCTTGTGGAATACAATGCAGTCTCTTGTTCCCCATTGTATATTATTGGAAAAGGCCTGATTTTAGGCAATACAGCTTGCTGCTAGGGGGCCACCCTTTGTTGACTGAGTCAAGATGTCCACATTTGCTAATGACACAGAATTGGGGATGCTGGGGCCTATTCACATAACAGCAGATAAAGCTACCACGGAGACTAAAAGAAAATGCACATGGCCACTCCTAGTCTTCATCCTTCAATATTTATTGGAGGGCCACCACGCAGGAGGCGCTGGGCTAGGCTTTGAGTCCAATATCAGCATAAGCAACATGGAGGCTACCTGCGTGGAGCTTGTATTTTACCGAGAGAGAAATACGAAAGGGCCCAGGTTACAGACTGTGACATGCATATTGTGGGACACAAACATGGCCTGAGCAACAAGCATCTGCTGTCCCTGGGAAGAGAGGGTTTTGCCTTTTTGAAACGATGACATTTAAAGTGAGATATAAAGAAGGAGAAGGAATATCCATGCAAAACAGGGGCTGAGCTCATCCCAGCAGGGGTGAAGAACAGGTACAAAGTCTCTGAAATATGAAAGAGCCTTGCTCATTTGAGGGTCTGCTATCAGACCAGTTTGAACAGGATGTGGGGCCGTGTTGGAGAAGCAGGACAGGGAAAGTTCCACCGAGATCCCTGAAATTTTCCCCATGTAGAACAAGAAACCACTGAAGGGTTGTAAGCAAGAGAGTGCCCTGATAAAATGTATCCTTTATGAAGATCTCTCCAGAAGCCACGAGAAGATAGATTGCAGGGGCAAGGATGGAGGAGAGAGTGAGCAGCTATTCAGGGAAGAGGTGAGGGTGGCTTCGGGAGGGAGAGGGATTGAGAGGGAGAGAGAGAGAGACACCAAGCACACCACGGGCAGATTGCTGGGAAGGTTCCGACATAAAATGCTATATCCTTTGTTAATCATAAGCCCTAAATATCATGACCCAAAAAGCCTCGCGATTTCCACGAGACAGGAGAGAACTTTGGTAGTTTTTCTTTCCTTATTCTTAGACACTGAAGGAAAATCTAGGGGCGACGAAGGTATTGAGAAAACAAGCAGTTCAGAAGAGCTTGAATCTGGGGTTCAAATCCTCTTCCTGTTACTTACTGAGCATGGATCAGAATAGTCGAGGATACTGACGTGGATTCCCAAATCCACTCATTTCTCTCTGTGCGAACAGAGGCCACTTGGAAAACTTCATTAACTGAAAATAAGAGTAGGCCACACAAAGTTATAGAATTTTTTTTTTCTCCCTGGGACATGTGTTTTCTCAACTACTGTTTCCCCCATAAGACAACCATGACACCCCTGCATGACCTCCTTCCTTGGCTAGCTTGATACTTCCTTCTAATTTAGCAAAAGGTTCACAGGGAAAATGAGAAGCACATTTTCACCCATTGTTGAAACCCACGAGCCATTCACTCTAACAGAAAATTTCACTCAGAGAATCATATGCTTAGAAAGT
Source organism: Indri indri (assembly GCA_004363605.1). Taxonomy (NCBI): domain Eukaryota; kingdom Metazoa; phylum Chordata; class Mammalia; order Primates; family Indriidae; genus Indri; species Indri indri. The sequence goes on from RJWJ010000866.1 coordinate 123,831, forward strand.
GTTCTCAGGTGTCGAAAAGAAAAAAAACAACAGGAACAATCTGAATGCCCACCAGCAGGGGACTGGTTAAATTAATTACATGCAGTACGGCCATAAAGTGGAACACTACAGGGCCATTAAAAAGAAGAAGATACATTTATATATACCACCAAGAAAGACTCCTATGGTATCTGTGAAGTTGAAAAGGGCAGGATAGAAATGTATGATCCAATTTTTCTCTAAACACACACACACACACACACACACACACACACACACACACACACACACTCGTATTTGTATGTATGTAGAACAAGGTCGGCAAAGTTTCCCCAAGCAGTGAATAGTCTCCAAGTGGTTGGATTTAAGTAAGGAAGAAATAGTTTATCTATGCAGAAAGTATCTGTTTCTTTAAAGATGAGCATGTGTTGCTTCTCTGATCAGAAAGAAATCATTAAGAAAGATAGATGTTTTTATCTCCTTAAGGGAAAAGACATACCAGTGGAACTATACCACGTTGCAGATATTTCCTAGCTGAGACTACTCAAATGGCTAACATTCAGTTGCAATTTTCCATGCTAAAAAATTCTACTTGAAGAACATTCTAATGAACACAGTGATGTTCATAGGCTTGAGAAGGGAACATGGAAGCCGCATTGTCCAGGTAGGTACAGATGGGACCACATTCACCTCCTGGAGTTCATGTGCCTTGGTGTTCCCCCTATCTTTCCCCACAGGGCTAACGCACTCCTTAGGACTCAAGAGTCAGCAGGAACCCAAAGCATTCGAGAGAGAGTTTTGAGAGTAAAATTAGCTCTGCAACTGTGGGTGGACAGCTCGTAGGAGAGCAGGCCTGTGGTAAGACTTGCCTCATTAGCCTGAGGTTAGATAGTTCAGAAAACCATCAAGAACTACAGAATTACTGACTCTACAATTCGACTCAGACTCCATGAGGGTTTTACTTTTGAGCAAACAAACGGAAAAAAAAAAAAACATGGAGAACAGGATGTTAATTTTTAACACCTGGCAGTTGCCTTTTTGTCCTTTCAGTGTGAGCGAGGATAGTTCAAGTGTACCCTGTCTAAGGCTCTTGAAGGAAAGGTATGTTTGCTTACTGAAACCATGAGTATGCAAACAAAATATAATGCCCTACTCAAATTTCACAAGGAATTCCCACCAGAACCCCAGTTTCATGGTCAATATATAATAATGAAATGTTACATAACCACTGCCTTTATCCTTTCGGACTGCTGTAACAAGATATCACAGACTGGGTGGCTTACGAACAACAGAAATTTACTCCTCCCTGTTCTGGAAGCCGGGAAGTCCAAGATCGTGGTGCTGGCAGATTCAGTGTCTGGCAGGGTCCACTTCCTCATAGACACCCTTCTCACTCTACACTCACATCGGGGAAGGGCTGAGGGGTTTCTCAAGCTCTTTTCATAAGGGTACTAATGCCATTCATGAGGGCTCTGCCTCCTGACCTGATTACCTCCCCCTCCATCTTCTCAAACCACCTTGGAGGTTATGATTTCAACATACAAATTTTAGGGGGCACGCAAACATTCAGGGAATAGCAATTATCATATTAATTATATTTTTAAAAGAATACTGCAAGTACGCTCAAAATTTAATGAAGGAAGGGAAGAATGAATGAAGGAATCCTTAAAGGCAGGAACCAATGAATGAGTGGATGAATGAATGTTAGAAATGGCATTATAGCGTTTAATAGACTAATACTTTTGACAAACTTTAAAGTAAGAAATACCTATTTTTATTCTAGCATTTCCAACAATTTATGGTATTTTATGCACCTTAACTAGCAAAACAGTGCTTGATTATTTCCAGGAAAAATAAACTCACCAAGGAGCAAACAAGTAATTTCAACAGTATTGATAAATGCTTTAATTTCTAGGTTGGGTGGTAGGTTCGTGAGTTTTTGTGTTATTATGCTTCCTGGTATCCATGTTTGTCACAGATATGCTTTCGTTGATGCCAAATATTACATTATTTTAAAAATAAAGAAGAAAGCAGGCTCACCACATATTAAAACAAATATATGTAAAAATACAATTGAAGGCCGAGAAACCCAGAGACTGGGATGGGAAGGGGAAAATGCCCCAAATATCCAGTAAGAATAGTGCTATGACTTTTGCTATGAGTAAAAGGATTGGGCTAACAATACACTTTCTAAATCCAAGTGTTTCAACTGCTTAATTTCCCTTCAATAGTTTGCATATTACAAGAAGAACTGCGTGCCTTCCAATATCGTAGTGAACAGTGTCTTAATTAAAAAGAGGAGAGTTTGCAAAAACACAGGCTGTGTGTCTCACAGCTGATTGAAATAGTTACAAAAGCCCCAAAAAGACAAGTTCAATATCGTAGAAATACCAGCGGGGATGGCATTTCAGTGTTCTCAGATACCTTCCTTGTCTGTCTGATTAAAATTTCACTTGGCCTTTCTGTCCATAATAAAAGAAACCTATTTGGGCCCAGAGCTGTTCAGCAGACAGCAGGCGCATGTTAAATTTCAGGGCATTTATTGAGTCTGCCCATGTTTCAGTAGCAGAGTTGCAGCTGAGAACGCCACGCCAGCCTTTCCGCTGAGACGCAGTCAACAGGGTTAATGGTGGCACGTGAAGCAGTCACTGAGGCAGCTTGAAAATGATGGATACCTCCCTCCCCTTTCTGTTCTTTAAAAACCAGGGTGCTCGTCTTGCATCATATTCAATAATGAACCCTTTATGGGCAGGTGATATTCTCATTTGGAGTGTGGAGCTCCTGGGAAAATTGACAGTGGCGTCTCTGGATATTCCTTTTTGAGGTATGTCCACATGTGCAGTGCTAATTGAGACCACTTGAGGGTGAAAAGCAAATGTATTATTATTACTCCTACTAATGATAATAGGATTGTAATCATGATATTTAAGTATTAACAGACATTTAAATATAACTAATACTTAGCAGGCCCGCACAACACCCAAGTTCAGCACTTAGCATATTATTAGAATTGTTATTCTCAGTTTTCAGTGGGGCAAGTGAGGCTTTGGGAGATTGAGTGACGTGCCCAAGACTACACAAATCATCCTCCATAAGGGCTCAGACCCAGGAAGTCTCAATCCAGCACTCACATGCTGAACCATTTTTTTGTTTAATTTCAAAATATTAAGGGGGTACAAATGTTTTAGGTTATGTGGATCACTTTTATAATGATGAATCCTGGCTATAGGTGTGCCCATCACCCAAACAGAGTTCGCAGTATCCATTAGGTAGGTTTTAGCCCTTCCCTCCTCCTCCTCTGCCTCTGGTTGATTTCCACTGAGTTTTACTTTCCTCTGTGCACATGTGTGCTCATCAGTTAGCTCCAATTTAATAGTGAGTACATGCGGTGTTTGTTTCTCCATTCTTAAGATACTTCACTTGGGAGAATGGTCTCCAGTTTCATCCAGATTTTTGCAAAAGGCACTAATTCATATTTTTTATGGCTGAGTAGTACTCCATGGTATACATACACCACATTTGACTAATCTACCCATGAACTAATGGGCACTAGTGTTGATTTCACAGCTTTGCAATTGTGAATTGAGCTGCAATAAACATTTGAATAGAGTGTCTTCTTGAAGAAAAATCTTCTTTTCCTTTGGGTAGATACCCAATAGTGGGATTGCTGGATCAAATAGTAGGTCTAATTTTAGTTCTTTGAGGACTCTTCATACTGTTTTCCATAAGGGTTGTACTAGCTTGCAGTCCCACCAACAGTGAATACGTTTTCCTTTCTTTCTGTATCCACACCAGCATCTATTGTTTTTAGACTTTTTAATAAAAGCAATTCTAATTGGGGCAAGGTGATACAAAAATAGAGACATAGACCAATGGAACAGAACAGAGAACCAGGATATAAAACCATCTATCTACAACCAACTAATCTATAAAGCAGACAATACACACTAGGGGAAAGGAGCCCTAGTCCATAAATGGTGCTGGGAAAATTGGATAACCACATGCAGAAGAATGAAACAGGACCCCTACCTCTCGCCACTCACAAAAATTAATTCAAGATGGATAAAAGACTTAAATCCAAGGCATGAAACCACAAGTGTTCTAGAGGAAAATGTAGGAAAAACTCTTCTAGATAATGGCCTAGGCAAAGAATTTATGACTAAGACTCCAACAGCAATAATGACAACAAAAATTAATAAATTGGAGTTGATTAAAAAGCTTCTGCACAGCTAAGGAAACAATCAACAGGGCAAAACAGACAACCTACAGAATGGGAGAAAATATTTGCAAGCTACACTTCCGATAAATATCCAGAATTTACAATGAACTCAAGCAAATCAGCAAGAAAAAGCAAACAACCCTACTAAAAAGTGGGCAAAAGACATGAACAGAAACTTCTCAAAGGAAAAAAGACAAATGGCCAATAAACATATGAAAAAAAAATGCTCAACCTCACTAATCATCAGGGAAATGCAAATTAAAACCATTTTTATTATACTGTCTCTGATTGATTAGTACTGCATAAGACATGGTTATGTTGATAGACATTGCTAGTATCCATCCATGTCTAGTTCTCCTTTCATTCTTAGTCACTCAAAAGACTCCTGCTATTGGGTGAGGCCAGGTGATAAGTTCTGGCCAATGGGGTATGAATGGAAGACACTTCCATCCCAAAAAACTAGAGAGCAGTTCTCTGGCTCTGTGTTTCCCATGGATTCAGGCTGGGTGGTAGAGCTACAAAATGGACGCGGCCTGGATCCTGAGCCACCCCATGGAAGAGACTTGTGGCAAACTAGCATGAGTGAGGGATACACTTTCAAGTGTTAAAACATTGAGATCAATAGTTTGTATGTTACCTAATGCAGCCTAACCTGAATTTACAGTTTTTAAAACTCAGAAAATCACTTTTCCTGAAGAATATAAAATTGAACTGTTGACACTGTTTTGACTTGTGTTGACCAAAATATATCATTCCCAACTCATCCTTATCCTGTCCTGAGCTTGTGCTAAAAAAGAGTGTAAAAAAAGATGAGCAGCTGTGCTCCTCTGTGAAGAGGTAACAGGTCACCTGTCTATCCATGCATCTAGCTGTCCTGCCATCCTTCTGTTATTACAGGTGGGAATGTATGTCAGGCTCTCTGCTTAGCAATGGGATTCAACGATGAAGGCGAGAGAGAGACATAGTACCTGCTTTCAACATGCTTCCAACCTAACACGCTGCCCGACAACATGTAAGTCCTCTTTGTAATGGAATCATGCATCATTTTGCTTTTTTGAAAAATCTATAATTTCTCAATGTGATGCAATGAACTGTTGTTGTATTTTAAATAAGAAAAACACAAAGAGCTGCATTATTGTCACAGAGAAGCCATCATAGTCTACACAGGATAAATTAGGGGCACAACAAATGAACAGTCTGCTATAGCCGGAAGCAGGGTGAGGGAAAGTGGAAGAGCTTCTTGGAAGAGACATCCCTTAAGCTAAGTCTTGAAAGATGACCTGATTTCTCCAGGCACAAAAGGTTCCTATTTGAAGGTGCCACCTGGTCACACCCTAAGGCTAACTCACACAGGAGGGTTTGCGGTGATACAGAAATCAAGCTACCTCTGCAAAGAGCTAAGAAAAATCCCCAAACAAATCAGGACTTTGTTGGGAGATGTGACAAAACAAGGTTGAAACCCTATGGGGTTTCTGGTTGCCTGTGTTACTATGTGTTTTAGTTCCTAACTTCAAAAGCTGCTTGCTTTCTGTGGCTTAATTCAACTGCAGAGCTGAAAATTCTTAACTATCCATTGTTTGTAAAACAGATTCTAAGGAGTCAAATGGGAAGTTAGAACTACTGAACAGCTTGTTTTTTTCCGAGAAATAATGAGGAAAAAATGCCTAACATCTTCAGTAATATGTTACAGAATGACGTAGTTCAGCCATTAAAAACCGTAAATTGTAGAAAAGGAATTTGTGGTAATCCCGTATCCTTAGAGAGGGTATTTTGTTGGCAGAGCTTGGCTAGCTGTTTACCAGTCGGTTTCTTGTTCCTCCAGGGACAGAGACTGTATTTCCCAGCTTCTTTTGCAATGAGGTGTGGCCAGGTGGGATGTGAGGGGGCTGCTGCTCTGCGTCATGTTAGGCTCAGCCCCTGAGATCCCCCCCTCCTGGGCAACCATCATGGCGGAGCCATCGATGCAAAGTGCCTGGGTCCCTGCATCACATAGTGGAGTAGAACCACCCATCCACCCAGACACCCATTTAGAGCTACATGGAAGAAGATATTAGAGTTAAATTGTGTTAAGCCACTGCAATTTGGGAATTTATGTGTTACCAAAGCTTGTATCACCTGAACTAGTACAGGCTCTATCTCTTTTTGTGTTCTGATTATGCAGAATAAAATGCTGGATAGTCCATGCCTACATCCAGGCTAGCTGTGGACTTTGAAACTGAGAAAGATACAGAAAGGGATCGCTCGTAGCAGCTGTATTTGTGGACCTCTGTCCGTAGTGCTCACTGATGGAGCCGTCTTTACATGAGAGGGTGGGCTGTGAAGTTAACTGACCAAAGTGAACTTTCACTTCCAGACAAAGTCACAGGCACCAGGAAAAAAAAAAAACAAAAACCTGTAAGAACGACTCTGGGAGTCAGGGTTACCCGAGTAACTGTGTCTTACTAGCAATTGCAGGCCAAGGAAAGAGGATGCCTGACTTCGGATATCATTTAGAATTATGACAACATTATTATGAATTTTATAATAATTCTCATTATGACAATTATGGATGATGACATTCTGTCTCCCCTTGCCTCATAATCCCACACAAACAACCACCTTCAAGTTTTGGCAAGGCTTCTTTTAAGAACAAATTGCCTCCACTAATCTCCCTGTTCATTAATTCTTTCATTCAGCAGAGTGAGCACTTTATCTGTGCCAGGCAAGGCGGGAGGCATCCTTTTACTTTTCCCCTCCCAAACAAGTCTTCTCATAACAGTCTAAGAGATCTTCTTAAAATATTTATTGGGTCATGTCGTGCCAATCCTTCAAATCTGCGGACCCCAACCCCCTGGCCATGGACCAGTACCAGTCTGCGGCCTGTTAGGGACTGGTCCACAGAGCTCCACCGCACCCCCCATCCATGGAAAAATTGTCTGGAGGTGGCACCACAGCAGGTAGTGAACAGAGAGCTAGGGGAGCTTCATCTGTATTTACAGCCATTGCTGGCATCACTGCCCGAGCGCTGCCTGCCCCTGTCCCCCAACACCTCTCCCCACCCTCCCAGCCCATTCCATGGAAAAATTGTCTTCCATGAAACCAGTCCCTGGTGCCAAAAAGGATGGGGACCACTGATCTAAACCCTCCAATGGCTTCCCAATGTACTTACAACACAGTCCCACCTCTGGTGCCTCCAGGGCCAATGTCTTCAGCCCTTCTCGCACCACTCTGGACACACCCATCTGTGGATCCACTGAACCTGTCAAGTTCTTCCCTCCTCAAGCTGTGCTGGTGCTGTCTGCTCCGTCTGCACCACTCCTCCCCCTCTCTCTTCCTGTCTAATTCCTACACGCCCATCCACTTAAAGGTCAGGCCTTCACAGGGGCCTTCCCTGAAGCTTCCATCCAAATCAGCTCTTTCTGCTATAATGTTCCACGGCCTCTGGTGTCATCCTTCGGTTATGGCTGGCAGTTACGTCCATCTGCAACAGATGTCTACTGGCACCCACTCAGTCCTAGGTGCTAATGGTAAAACGTGAGGAAGACAAAGTTCCCATCCCATGACAGGTACAGGCAACACATGTAAATTAATATGTTGACAGATCAGTGAGGTAAAGGAAATAATTGGCGGACTGGTGATGAGTAGCTGAGTAGGCTGTGGGTCTGGACTGCGTGGACAAGGAAGGGCTCTCTGAGCAGGTGACAGCTAAACTAAAATGTATGGGATGACTAGGGGCCAGCCACTGGGACAGCCTTGCAGAGAGGAGTGAGTGCAAAGGCCTCAAGGTGGGAAAGAGCCCTGGAAATTCCAATAAGATAAAAGAGGCCAGTGGGGTGGGAACCTAGAGAGTTAGATGTTTAGTGGTAAGCGAGGTAAGCAGAAATTTTGCATGTGGATTTGTATGCACATATTTTTAACATCTGTCTCCCCAGGAGACTGAAAGCCTCAGGAATGCAGGGATACTAGCATGCTCATCACTCCAGAACGAGGGTCTAGCACAGGCTCTGACACATAGCTGGGACTCTTAACTATTTAATGAATAAATGAACGAACACAGAAGCTGGGCGGCTCACTTCAGAGGGGAAACTTGGCAGCTCAAAACATGTACGGGCAGTGACAGAGAGCTGCAAAGGGAGACACTTTCCAGTAATGCAGAAGGGCAAATGGAGAAACTTATTTTTAGTTGGTAAAGTAATGACTGCAGTGTGCATACAGGGCAGTGAGGAAGCAGCAAGAAACAAAGAGGTAAATAACTTAGAAACCTTCACTTTCCATCTGCAGTTGCTGCAAGCACCCCAACCTCTGAGACCCCAGGACATTTATACGAAGCAACAGGCACACAATTAAGCAGCAAGATGATACCCAATAGGTCTTACATTTCATTTCAGTCAACCACCGCTGGGTTTTGGCACCATTTTCATTGCAAATATGAGTAATGCAGACCCCTCAGTCACTATTAAGTAGCAATCTGGGGAAATCAGCCACTTCCAATAATCCATTTCTCTAATTTAGAACACTCTGAAACCACATAATGAATAATGCTGTTGCCAACTCTCCGGTAATGACATATGACATATGTCTGCAATTGCTCTTTTCAAGATAAATCCTACTGTGTTGTTCCCTTCAGAAACTCCTACTTATTTATTCACTTGGGCTCCTCACGCACAAATACAGTATATTCATTTCTGGAGATGAATTTGGGAACAAAGTTGAATCCCTGGCTTTGAAATATCAGGAAAAAGTTTTATCCTAACATAATAAATAGCATTAAGTTTTGTCTACAAATGGTTGATGAATATGCAATTATATTCTTAAGTGCAGGCTGTCAATTAATTCCAAAGTACCTTATTTAATTAGTGATACCATTCAGTATATTCCCATTAGCAACATCTTCCCGTTTTTTACAATAGCAATTTTATTCCACCCCCTTAGAGAGAACTTTAGGTTCTTTTTTAGAAGTAAGACTTTGCTTTTCCTATTCCCTTCACTGCATAAATGATGCTCCCTTAGCATTCACAGCTGGAGATGATTATAAAAATTCCCCAAGTTCTGGGTCTCGTTCTTTACACTGTCTCTTCTTCCCAAAAATGTGGAAATGGAATAAATCATTGCCCAAAGAACCAGCTCTGCTCAAACCCAAGAGATGAATGAAGGGGATAAAAGTTATGAATAATGAAACTGGGTTGCAAGTTATCATCTTTTTATTAAAAAATGCTTAACACTCTTCCATTTGATGACACTTTCCATAACCCTGACTCTTGTTGAAAATAATTTCCTTGAGTTACTCACATAATTATATCTAACTCTTGGATGTAATGATCAGAAGGGAAATTTTTTCTAGTCAAGAAGGGAAATATATTAGGCTAAGTAAATAATATATAATAGGCATTTGGTTAGAGGGTTTGCATAGGTATAATTATGTAGTTAAATATGTTTCAGGGTATTTCAATTTCACGCTTATACAGCAGAACTGAAATATGTTAACTCTGTAAAAATCTAGAGAATATATATCATTTAGCAAGACATCAGGGGAAACAACAAAGTCCAAGAAGAGGAAGTTCCTCTATGTTTACTTCTTGGATCCCAAGACTTGGGTGAGCTGAGAATACAGTGAAATTTGAGTGCGCCAAGTCCAGGTTTAAAATAAGACTAAATTGTGCTGGCTCTTCTCTCGTCCCCCAACCCCAATTATCCTAATGAAATTATAATGAGCAAAACTACATGCAAATAAAATGAACCTTAATGAGAGTGGTGTGACATGGATCTGTCCAGCTCCAGCTCAGACAGAGTTTGAGATCAACTGGACTAGAGGACAATGAGTGAGATGAACCGGGAAAAGGCTTAGATGACAAATCAAAATGTGAGTGTATGGCACCCACATTTGGAGAATTTCTTAGGTACTGCAATTCAAAAAGAATATCCATGGATCCACAACACACTACCTGACCAATTCTACTTTGTTGCTAAAATGTTGGCCAGTTGTTACTGGTGACCTAGGTATTCTCAAGTCATGGCGGTTCTTACCTGGATGACTCAGGCCCTTCCCATCTCAATAGAGGACCTCATCCTCCAAAAATTCCCAGAATAGGAAGAGCAGGGGACCAGCATAGAGTGGGATTTCTCAAGCTAGGCACCGTTGACGTTTCTGGATTAGAGAAGTGTTTGTGTGGGTACTGTTCTGCATACTGTAGGATGTTTAGCAGCATCACTGGCCTCTACCAACCACATGCCTATAGCAACCACCCTACCCCATTCTGAGGAACCAGAATGCCTCCAGACATTGCCAGAGGTTTTCCAGGACAGCAAAATAGTCTTAGTTGAGAACCACTGGCATAAAGGATGGTTTTATCCTGGTTATTTTTCTATGGTCTTCCTCCGAGGGGTCCTGTGACATTTTTCTTCACAGAGCTATTATTCCTTGTTAGTTATTAAAATTCAAATATAAATAGTGAAAAAAAAGAGAAACATTCCTTTATGAACCTTAATCTCAGGAACTAACCAGGAATAATAGTTGGGTATCATTTTAGACTTTCTCTATTGTACGTAATGTACATACAGTCTTTTCTTAGACATTCCTGCCTGCACACATTGTAAGAAAATACATTTATACTACTAACATAAATATGCAAGTACCTGTTTTCATTTAACAAATAGTGCTTAACACCTTTACATACTAGTACCCATAAATTAACCTTATTCTTTTTAACGGTTAATATTTCACTATACGGATGGACTAGAATGTACCCAAGCAATCTACTGATAGCCTCTTAGCATTATTCTACATGTGTACGCATGTGTTCATATACGTTGAATTTACTTCCTCATATATTCTTGCCTTCTTATGTATGTATTTATGTAGATTAAATTTCTAGAAGTGGGAACCTCCCAAGCTTCTCTTTCTTTTACAATATTTATTTTCTTCTGACTGCATTTCGTTAACTTCATTTTGGGTCAACTGGCACATCTAGCATTTCTGTGGTTTCTTGGGACTTCTAAGTCCACCTTCCATGCATTAGACAATTACATATAGGGACTCGACTAGGAACAAGGGGCAGTGCTAGGATCCCATCGGTGAGTCAGTGACCTTCCTCCTCAAGCCACATTACTACCTGGCCCCTGTCCTATGCCACACACACTTTCCCATCTTCTCCACGGGTTCCTTACACCTGTATGTCTTAGAGCCTTTATTCATTTTCTCCATGGTCTACCATGCGCCAGTATCAAGCTATGTGCTGGGGACAAAATAATGAGCAAAAAGCAGACAAGATTTGTCTCCTATGGAGCATAGAGTACAGTAGACACCAGGAGGCATTAATCAAAACTGCTTAGAAATATATGTAAAATTACTGCCTTGCAGGAGAGAAGCCCAGGGCTCTCAGGGGGATAAAGTTTCATGGCAGGTGTTCCTGAAGACAGGGATGTTTCCTAGGATCCAAAGACCAGGAAAGTGTCAACCAGGTGGGAGTGATGGGGGTGGCAGAAGATCCAGGTGGGGGATCCACATATGCAAAGTCTCTTCGGTGGGCAGGAGCCGGCACCTGGGGCATGAGAAGGTATCTCAAAAGGGCCCACAGGGACAGGGGTGGCTGGTGAGGATGGGCAGGCGGCTGGTTGCTCTGAACCTCGCAGGCTGAGATGGGTTGGGCTTTATTTGGAAAGCACTGGATGGCAGGAGAATGACATGGTCACGTTCAGATCGCCCTGCTGAAGTGTGACGAATAATCCCCAGGAAGTCACCAGCTGTCATTATACTGTGTCTCCATCAACAGAGCAAACTTCTCTCCCTTCTCTATAAAGCACTTCTCATCCGGTGAAAATTCCGGTCCTGATAAGGTGCAGAACACGTTTTCCCATTTCTTCCTTAATGGATTTACTTTCTTCATCTGTGACCACTTGCTCTTTGGCCTGGTTTGGAGAACAGCCCTTTCCGCCCTTTGGAGATCATACCGAGGAAAAGAGCTTTCACAGAAAATGGGATTAAAGCACATGCTATTTAAAAACAAAAAACGGTGATGTGTACACTGAAACGCCTGACTTTAGAATAACACAATTCATCCATGTCACAAAAAAACTCTTGTTCCCTCTAAATTTTTTGAAAAAATTAAAATTAAAATCCCAGAAAATGTGTAAGAAGGAAATCTATTAATTTTTAAAAATTTAAAAATGAGTGTCCTCTTTGGTAGAGTATCTTATAATAACTAGTGTTAAAGGTAAGTAAGAGACTTAATAAACCTGTACTCAGAAATCTTCAATCTTCATGTTTTATCTACTAAACTCTGCCCCCAAACTGGTTTCTCCCCAAACTGAAAAGCGAGTTGATAGCATGGCTAATCTACTGCGGTGCACTCATGGTTTCACCTTATCAAATGGCCCACATATTTCTTCCGCGCTCACAAAAATGGAACATCAGAGATTTAGATTTTATTTGGAAAATTCCTTATTCATCATACGGAAACACATCCAATTGCATTCGAAGAATTCAATTTAAAACTAATTTATCTTACATTAATGTTTAAATTCATGAGATTTCACATAAAGTCATTCTTGGAGTGTAATAAATTCAGAGTCAATATGATAATTATTAAAACAGAAATGAGCATGAGAAAAATAAATCACATGGTCTTAGGGTTAGTCCTCTCTCGCCTGAGCTCCAAGGCTTGTAGTGAAGATGATAAAAAAAAGAAAAAGGAAAAGAAAAAAAAAAGTAGAGTGGGAGAGGAGAGGGAGGAAAAAAGAAAAGCAGAGAAAGAGCAAGATCAGCCCAGCATTGCCATTTGTGGAATGCTCATCGTATGCCAGGCATATACTAGAGGCATTTACTAGAACGTATTCTAGGGTTCTTTTCCCCCCACATCTCTAAGCCTCTCAACACCCCATGGGGATTACTCAAGTGATGATAATACTAGCTAACAATTGTTGAGCACTTACTGTGTGCCAGGAATGTTCTAAGCTCTTTACGTGCACTGACTGGCTCAACCCATACCCCCTGATGTGGCGAGAATGACTCCTGTTCTCCCCAAGTGAGAAAACTGAAATAGGGCGAGAGTTAGAAGATAGGACCAAGCTGAAATAAACAGCAAGTGGGGGACCTAGGCAACGGGCAGGGATCCGGCTCCATACTCTGCCTCGCTCTGTGGTCTGCCTACCCAAAATGCAAAGAAGGTGCAGCATTTTTGCAGACCTGGAAACTCAGATCCCAAAAGGGTAAGCACCCCATGGTGCAGTCAGGATTTGAATCCAGATTTGCCAGACTCCTACGGTTTTGCTTCCATCTACATCAGAAAGCTCCCCTGGGATCGTAACTAACGCCCCCTCCTGGATTGACGATCAAAGTTCCCGTGTAGGATGGCCGCTGGTGTCTCTGCCACCTGAGACTGCTCCACCCCCGCCTTGCAGGAGCTGCCAGTGTCTTCGAGATCCCACTGCATTTGCTCCCCAAACTGATTGATTTCCTCCCTCCCTCCCCTCCTCATCTCCTACCAGTGCCTTTGTGTTATCGATCCAGAACTCATGCTTTCTGCAGCAAGACAGTGGATAAATACCCACTAACCGGGAAATGATATTGCAGTTTTGAAAAGAAAAAGAAAATGGAACTCAAAAATGCTTCACGGATATGTAGGTATTGGGACCTTCAATATCGAAATAGACTGTTCATATGGGAAAGTTCGCCGTGTGTTCTCAACATGCGTGTTCTAAGCACATAACTCCCTCATTCTATCAGTGTTTTTTCTTTCTCTTTTCAAATCACAAACCCCACAAATGCCCAATCATCTCTGACTTTTCCATTAATTCTTGAATTTTAAGTGTGTATTTTAAAATATCTAGAACAGTAGTTCTCAGTAGTGGTGACTGTGCCCCCAGGGGACAGTTGGCAATGTCTGGAGACCTTTCTGGTTGTCACATCTGGAGTAGGGGAAGGGTGTGCTAGGTAGAGGGCAGGGATGCTGTTAAACCACCTCCTAAACACAGGCCAGCCCTTCACAACAAAGGATTACCTGCCCACAAGGTCAATAGCGCCCAGGTGAGGCTGAGATCCCCCACTTGGAAGGATAAACTTACAGCCAGTGACATCGGTTTCCTCCAGGGGAGGAGGTGGAAACAAGAGGACAATACTACTTTTCATTCTTTCAATTTCTGAACCCTTCACAGTTTTTCTTTCCAATCCACATCTTATTTTTGATATGCTATTATAAAAGTAAAAATAGATTTATTTTTAAATGTTCTCTTCATTTAAAAAAATAGTTTTTGGACTTTTTAAAGAAAAGCAAAACAAAGAGTAAATACAAGAAAAATAATGTTCGAGGTACTGAGGGATGATTCCAAAGAGGAACCTATTTTGGTGGGGAAGGGATTACTTGTCTCAGCATGGTGCTGATAAAAGAGGACAACTTTAACCCACAGACTTTTACTATTATTTCTTACAACGAGTATTAAGAAAAATAGAGGAGGTCTACTTAACATGTTGTTTAAAAATGAAATGCAGAAATACATATCACCGTATTATGTTTAAAGCAACATAACATCTTGAGTTGTCTTGTTGGTGAGATAACTAGTTACATTCTTGAACCTTTTCTTAACTATTCTATTAGTTCAAAATGCAAAGCATGGACAAAGATTTGGAAACCCAGATGAAGGAAAACTGCACTCTACCCATACGTTCGTTCCTGGGGCCAGTTCGTCCTCATCAAGGCTCAGACCAGATGCCGCCTCTTCTAGGATGCTGCTTTGCACCCAGGTGTGTCAGGTGCAGCTCCCATATGCTCCTTTCTGTAGCATCTTGTGATTCCCCAACCCCAGCCCATAGCACAGAGCCCTATGATTATCCGATTATCTGTCTGGGTCCCCAAAAGCAGGAATCCTCTATTACTTATCTTTGTACCAGCAGCAACTAGAACAGTGGCTGACATTCAATAGCTTTTCAAAGCATCAATTGAATGGTAAATAATTAAATGAATGAATGAACAAATGAACGGAAAAGAGAACAAGAATGGCTTCTGCTGACCCTAAGACATCAAGAATGGGAAAATTCAAAAGCAAAGAAAGAAAAAGAATGATGCATCCAAAGAAGGGAGAGAACACACTCCCTTACAAGTACTTTGAGGGGAGCAGAGAGGGCAGTGTGGCGGAGTGGTTAAGAAAGAACACCAAGTCGTGGTCCTATCTTCTCCAAATATGAGCTTGATACAATGTCTACTACCTCCTGATGCTCAGATGAGAAATGGAAATGATAGTAGCATTAAATTGATATGATCACAATGAACACAAAATCAGAATAACATCTAGACAGCACCAAGCAAAGTGTCTCCATGTTGAGTAGCTGTTAGGGATCATTGTTTTCTATGACTCCGGATGGTCATCGGAACTATTCTCAGTGGCAGCAGCACACACTCATTAATACTAATGCATGCCTTTATGCGACTCACTCTGCCAGGCATTTTAAGGCCAAAGAGATCTAAGACCCAGCCTTGCTCTCAAAAGGTTTAACCGGGTTGGAAAGTCAGACCACACTCACCCTTGTCCCATGGGTTTTTTCCAACCTCTCTCCCTTCCTGTGAGCCTGAGTTGCTGAAGAAAGCAGAGCTAGCTTGGATCTTTAAAAACACACCATAATGCGTAAGTGTGAATTAGCATGGGGTTGTCTAACCTCATACCTTATGAGCAGCTTCATCTGCCATAACTTAGATTGTGATGGGAAATAAAATGCAAGCACAACGAAGAGCTCACTGTGCACGGCAAGACATGTTTTATCTCTAGCCACGAAGTGGAATTGCATTCCTGTTGCGAAGCCCAGATTGATGCATGCATTTTATTTATAACCCTTTCTCTGAAAGTTCCTCCAAGTTACAAGTTAGCAATGAAAGTTTGCAGTGGCTTTTAAAAGGCCTGCTGGCATCCTCCCTGACAGCCGAATTCTCGCAAGTGACAGTAACAGACCACAGGATGGTTGGGAGCCAAGAGGCATTGAAGAATGTGCGTGTCCAAGGAAGAATAATGGTGATGGAATGGAAAAGGCAGAGACTGGGACTATGGAGCATTGATACTCAGGCTAAACCTTTCATTCCAGCATTTCAAACTGACTGCCATCCAGCCATCCACCCTTCTCCCCTCCAGTGTCACCTTGATTCTGCACAAGAGCTTCCCTTCTGCTTCCATCTATCCTTTCTCAACCTACCTCCTCCAGGGGTTGCAGAAAACTCACACAGAACCACTTAGCTGGCAGTGCCCTCAGTGTGATGACCATTTATCAATTCTGTAAAACCATACTGCCCTCAGTAGCCATGCAGAAGGTGTGTCAGCCAAGAATCATATGCCTCCCAAAAGTAGGACAATCCAGTCAGAGACTAGGGCTATGGAACACAGGCGGTTTGCTCAATGGGTTGAACATAGTCTTACCGTATGACCCAGTGATTCCATTCCTAGGTATACACCCACAGGAACTGAAAACAGATACTCAAACAAGTACACATGCATTCATGTGTGCAGCAGCACTATTCGCAGTGGCCAGAAAACGCAATCAACCCAAATGCCCATCAGCAGATGAATGGACAACCCAATTGCAGGATATGTGTACAATGGAACGTTAGTCAGCCATAAAAGGGATGAAGCACTGACACATGCTATGAAGTGGATGAACCTTGAAAATATTCTGAGTAAAAGAAGCCAGATGTAAAAGGCCATATATTGTGTGATTTATGTAAAACATCCTGAATAGGCAAATCCATCAACACAGAAACAAAATCAGTGGTTGCTACGGGGTGGGGAGAGGGAGAAATGGGGAGTATTAATGCTTAATGTCTATGGGGTTTCCTTTTGGGCTGATGAAAATGTTTTGGAACTAGATAAAGGAGGTAGTTGCACAGCACTGTTAATGTATTCTGTGCCCCTGAATTGTACACTTAAAAATAGTTGACTTTATGTTATGTGAAATCTACCTCAATGAAACTTTTTTAAATAACCAAATGTATGTATGTGTGTGTGTGTGTATATATACACACATGTGTGTGTGTATCAAAGAAAAAAATGCGTGTGTGTGTGTGTGTGTGTGTGTGTGTGTGTATCTCAAAGAGTAGTTTTACAATCCTGGGACAAAACAGATCAGGTATTAAAAACCAATAATGGAGAAGAGAGGAAAACATCAGAAGCCAAGGTCTTGGTCCTGGCTAGATGTCAAGACACATCAAGTCTGAAAGAGCTGCAAGAGTTGAGTCCATGAGTAGACTTCTACCAAAGTCCAAGAGTGACTTCTAGCAAAGGGATCACCAATAAACATAGGCAGACCGGGCACTGTGGCTCATGCCTGTAATCCTAGCACTCTGGGAGGCTCGGGCAGAAGGATCGCTTGAGGCCAGGAGTTCAAGACCAGCCTGGACCACACAGCAAGACCCCATCTCTACAAAAAAACAGGAAAAAAAAATACCCAGCCATGGTGGCATGCTATTTCCTGCAGATGGGAAATTTGAAACAATAATACAACTATATCATAACATCGAAGATATTTTTGTTCCCATTTTAGATAATATAGGAAAGCAGGCACAAGAAGTTTAATAACCCTCCCATGGTCATTTAGCTTGAGGATGGCAGACCTGGATTTAAAGCCAGGTCATCTAATTTGAAGGCACAAGAGAGGGACACAGTGGGATTTTGGGGAGACAGTGCAGGGATGGGGTATAAGGTAAGCCTTTATAGAGGGCTTGGCCCTTGTTGTCTGACATGAATCATATCCACAGGGTGCTTCATGAATGCTTGAGTTACAGTTCATAACGGGGCTTCTGTCATCAGAAACAAAGTTAAGGAAGAAAAGCCTCATACAATAGAGATGGGCTTAATGCACGCAACTTTCATATTATCTCCTCTAAAGTCAGGTTTAAAACTGAATTGTTTCCATCATGAGATACTAAAGGAAGGTGTCAACACCTGCAGCTAACAACTAAGCAGCCTCCTACATTAAAGAGGTGTTCTGGGTAAGTGTATTTGCAGTTATGACAGATTGAAGCAGTCAGAAATACGTTATCCGAGTATCTGATTCCACTTTCAAATCTCTGTAACAAAGTTCCTTGCATCCAACCATGTGGGCAGTTTGATGTATTCTGGGCCCTGTCAAGGGGTTAGCCTTTACTCTGCAGCATGCACCGGGCCACATCAAAGCTTTCCTTCTGAGAGCCAGGACTCCCATGCTATAGGCAGAGCACTCTAGAATTAGAGTCTAGTTTATGGATGTACAAAGATGGGTGGAGGTAAAATGCAACCGGTCTTGCAACAACAAAATCCAAGATTGACTTTCATCTAGAAGGCTTTTTCAACAGGCAGGCAGTGATGCCATGATTACTTTGAAAGGATACAATATCCAGAAAGGAACTCTTCTCCCTGAAATACTACCCAATCTTAATACCGTTAAGACTCTGGATACAAAGGCCTTCACGATTTACTTCTACAGGCTCAACACTGTCCTTGGCATCAATGGAGGAAATTATTTTTCTAATTACACCCCTTGGCAGAGACCTGGTGTTGGCAAAAGTGGTGAGAATTGAGTTTTCCTCCCTAAAGTAATTATTAAAAGAAGACTATCAGGTAGTTGCAATTAGAATGAGCTTTAGCTGCAAACAATGAGAGAGGCTTTCCTTCGGATCAATGTGTGCTCTGGAGTCAGAACAGGCCTAGGTGTGAACGCTGGCTCTGGCCAGTCACCAGTGGGTAGCCTTGGGCACTCGCTGGTAAAATGAAAACAACTACAGGAGGATTACATGAGATAGGTGGGGACAGAGACTGACATAATGAATAGCAGAGGGAATGCTGGAGTGACAGTTTAAGAATGTAAACTCATCTGCTTAACATCTTTCCATGGATTCCCACTGCCAACAGGACACAACCCAAGACCTTTGCAATTCCAGCCCCACCTCTCCTCCGCCTGCCTCCAGCCTGAAGGACTTGGCACTTCACTTCCTCAGGTTTCCAAGAACTTTCCAGAATCTGCTTCCCCTGCTTGGAAGGTTCCTCCCACTTTTTTCAGCAGTCTCCTCAAATGTCATCTACTTGAGGAAACCTCCCTATCAGCATCTGTCATCCTCGTTTTCTGTTCTCATGGCCCCAGTGTAACTTCCCTTCACAGCACATGCTAAAGATTGTAACCACTCACTGATCGATTTCATTAATGCCTGCCCCCGACTAGGCTCTAAGCTCCAGGAAGCTAGAGACCATGCCTTCCTTGTTCACCTGTTTGCTCCTAGCACCCAACATCACACCTGTCACCCAGGAGGCATTCAATAGTCATTTATTGAATGAATAGATGGAAAACAGCATCACAGAAAGAAGTATTAATAGGAACACTTAGGACATGAGCTACATCTTAACTTTCTTGCTTTTGGTTTGAAGAGGACATTTCTGACTCTCTTTTAGATCCCTCCCTCCTCCTTAGATGTCCGCCTCTATGTTATTATATCAAAGAAGAAAATGGCGATCATAATTATTATCATGTTGATCATTCAATGAGATCTCATAATGTTGGCTGGTTTGGTGTATTGTTGCTGCTGTTGTTGTAGTTTTAAATAAGCTCCCTATGTGGGCTATTAAATAAAGCAGGGACGAATGAGAGAAATTATACATCTGCTTTTCACTCCAGGACAAGTTGTTATGTTTGTTTGAATCTAATTTCCCTTTGTGCAGATCACTGAACCGAACCTCAGATATTGCCAGTGCCGAGATGAGAGTATTGGTATAGTGGGGCCTGGTTAATAATTTGCTGGGTAACTTCAGGAAGGAAATGTAACCAGTCTGGGCCATCATTTCCCACCTGTTGCATAACAAGGGGTGGGCTGAGCTCAGATGGAGGCCATGAGGATGTAAACAGCAAGTCCTTGCTGCCATCCACATGCCCAGGAGGTTTGACTTTATAACTTGAGAAGGAGGGAGAAGGTGTTGACAGGGAGAGAGAGTCTGGGGCTTGGAAAGGTGATAAGGAAATTCAAAATGAAAAGGAATTGCGTCTGCCCCCTACTCAGTGTCTCAGATTGGTTTTGAGCCACCTGTGGAGGGAGAGAGGTTTAGATGCAGAAGAGGAAAGAGAGACTTAGTGAGACTCAGCACAAGCAAAGCTACTTGCGGAACCAGGTGACAAATCACAGCACAGAGCTGGGGAAGGGGCCATTTGCTCTGTCTCTGAAGAAAACCCAAGAATAGTCTGGGGTCTCGAAAGTAGAGCCATAAGCACATCCAGAAATGATACCAGGGAACAAACACCAGCGTTCTCGAGATGGGAAGTAGCAACAAGCCTCTGAGGGCAGTTATGCGGGTGTGCTCCGTGAGAAGCTGGCACAGGAGATGGTGACTTATGCAATATGGGCAGCGGTGAGGCCCCTTTTGAAGACTGCCAGAAAAGCCTAATTTTTAGTAATAAACCAGGGAGTTTTCCTGCAATCATAATTCTGCTATATAATTGTTGCCTAATTTTTAGCCATACAAGGGTGAGGCCTGGAGAGTCAAGTTGCATTTTTTTGTTTTTCTTAAATGGGAGTGAAAAACATAAATTCATGGTTTTCATCCTATAGGACAACATTATTTGGCTAGTAGCCATGACAATATGTCATTTTTCTGAAATATAATTGCATAAAAATCTAACAGAAAAGAGAGCAGAGGGAGGAAAACTATAAATTCCTCTTTTCCTTCTCTGCTCTTTCAGTACCCAAAGAAAGGGAACGATGTCTTCTAGAAACATCCTAACTCTGACATGATGGACAAAGGGTTCCGGGCATTCCCACCATTTTTTAGTACTCTGTCTTCTGTGATCCCGGAAACCTTATGGGGTGAAATAGGAGGTCCACAAGGAAAATGCCGGTTATATGCACAAATGAAGGTGCCAGATGCCCCATCTCTGGGTTTCACAAGGCCATGCTTACTCCAAAACTATGCAGAACAAATCCAGGCATTGAAAACTCTGCAGTGGAAACCAGCGCTTTGCATTCTGTGTTACCTTTCTGAGGTTCTGCTCACAGAGTATGCTAGCAGGGTCTGAAAGGAGAAACATCCATTTTGAATAAATTTCCAAACAAAATAGGAGATGGGAGGATCTTAATATTCACAGACATTTGTTCTAATAGAAGGGCAAAGATTTGATCCTCTGGGCCTTACTTTAAAGAGTCATTCATTAATTTAAAATGAATTTGCTCTGAGAGTAATTTTCTCATAAACATGGAGCCCGATGAAACAAACTTATATGTTGATACAAAAAACAAACACATTTGTATTGCACTATACAAAAAACAAACGCACTTGTATTGCACTATGTGTTTGAAGAAATGGCACAACAGCCTCCTTTCACATTGAAAACAACCGACATATGATATAGGAAGTTTCAGTCTGCAACCAATTTCAGGATTTCTTCCTGTGACTTTAAATGTTAGGACCCAGGTTGCTAATTTTCCCCAAACTAGAAAAAAAAAAATCTTATTAATTTTGGTTTCACTGAGGACTAGCTATATAATCACTTAAATATCCCTTTCTCCTAAACTAAATTAGCAGGAATTCTAGCATATTCATGGAATGAAAAAAAGATATTCTATAATATTCGATGAAAGATTAAAATATTGAATGTTATCTGGCTAAAACCTAATCACATTAAAAGAAGCAATTTTATCCAATATCATTTTTAATCTTGTCTAATATCATTGGGTTCAATTCTAATTATTATGGACTTGAGTGATAATTCTACTCCTTTTTTTTTTTTCTTGGTTCTTTTTTACTCAATTTAATGACATCTTAGTCTTTCCCTGCCCTAAGTCAATTCTTGAAAAGGCAGGTCTCTTCAATTCTTTTCCAAACCCCCAAATCACTTACTTCTTCCCTTAGATTGGGAGGTCTTAGAAGTTACTCAGTAAAGTCTAGTTTTCAGTAATGAAATCTCACCAACAGCATCCTGGACAGACTTGCCCAAGTGCTTCTCTGTTATTTTCTTATCTTCACTTTTTCTGTATGTGTTCTGTAATTATTTCCAGAAATTGTTTAAATCCATTTTGGAATAGCAGTTAGTGAATCAACTGGCAGTTCTATGGTTGTGAGTAACAGACCTGTAACTGGATAACTTAAGAAAAAAAGGGGGATTTATGGGGGGATAAGGAGGTATTCATAGAATCAAGACTCATAAAAGGGTGCCATGAATGCAGAAATAAATATCATTACTTTATCATCATTTTAGTCATTCTCGTAAAGAGGCAAAGTCCTGAGAGAGAGAGAGAGAGAGAGAGAGAGAGAGAGAGAGAGAGAGAGAGAGAGAGAGAGAGATAGACTATAGTTGGCCGAGTTTAGCTCATGTGTCTACCTCTTCACTGTACTCAACCGAGGAGAGGAAGGAACCTACGGAAGCTGTCTGTATGGCTTTCAGGGGACTTGTTCACCTTTTAAAACATCTTCATTGACAGGCCCATTTGGATCATAAAGCGTGGCAGAAAGTTAATTTTTCCAACAACAACAAAAAAACAAGGGATGGCTATTTTTTGGATAACTAAAAACACAACCCACTCTAAGTTACACACATAAGCCAATGAGAGTGATGTATAATCCCTACTTAGACACCTAAAAGGCACATTTGCTATTAATTACCATCATTGAGTTAATTGTTATCGAGGAGAAAAGGTAGATACCTGTTTACTTCCTGAGATGCCCTCAGAGCTGACCTTATTCTATTATAAGAAAAAAGGAAAAGAGAGAGGAGGAGGAGGAGGGGGGGGGAGAGGGAGGAGGGAGGGGGGGAGAGGAGGAAGAGGAGGAAGAGGAGGAAGAAAGAGAATTTTCTCGGAGAGACAACCAAAGAACAAGCTCCAGATGTCTGATCATATCAAGCCCAACTCAGGACAAGCTGGTAGCCTCATCTCAGTGGTGTTTATTCATTTGCACAAAAGCAGCTCCCTCCAATTTCACAACTTCCAGAAGGGCACTGGGCTGGTGAATTACACTTGGTACGACAGCATTCTTCCAGAGAACTGGAATGAGATTTTTGGCAGCTAAAGTGCTTTTTTAAAAGCCAGTGCTTTCTATGATTGCCTCTATCTCATCAATGACTCTGTCGGTGAGAGTGACCAATTCAGAGACAATGCAAACTCCTTCTCTACAGCTCTGAAGATCTCATCTAAACTTCCCGGATTCCAGTTTGTTCTGTGCTGTGTTCCTAAGGACTTCTGATGGGGTAGCAATTTTGTACCAAAGGGAATGCCACTTTGGGTTTAAGGTTTCATATACAATAGAATAAAGTCTTGGGTGCAGAGAAACTTATTAAACTCTGCCTCCAGGGATGAATGACAGCCTTTCAGTATAGATGGGGAAGAGAATGGATTTTGGAGTGAGACATGCCTGGGTTCAGCTCTTACTCTCTCTACATATTTGCTGTGTCCCCAACCTCTGGGTCTCAGTTTTCTCTTTTAGAAAATGTCTATCTAACCATTTATTCAAAGTGTATATAAAAAGTATCTGGTATAGTTTCTGGCACTTAGAGGAAATATACATTAGTTGATTTCTTCCCTTGCTTTTGGACTGTCTAATATCGTCCCTACTAAAAGTATCACAGTAACTATTCCCTTGGCATGGGATGGTGATTTTCTACAAATTGGAGATTCTTTAATTTATGTCTTGGAGGAGACACAGACAGGGAAACACAGGTATTTGTCTCTGGAGAAAGGAATAGGGTTACTTAGGGGCAGAGGTTGAAGGAAGAATTGCTATTCATTGTATACCATTTTATATCTTGTGAAATGAGATCCATATGGATATATTATCTATTCAAAATTTAAATTAAATTAAAATAACCACCACCCAAGCCTTAAGTGAGATGATGAATTTAGTAGTCATTCCCCATCAGACAATATTTGTTGAGTATTCAAAACAGTCCCTCTTAAGAATCTTAGAGAAAAATGATACTGTCATCTTTTCCATCTGAGGGTTACTCACTGGTGAAGCAGGGGTGTGTTCCTCGGGATGTAGGTTATTGACTTAAGAAAAGACACTCTACTTCCAGGGCCCTTAAGACAGTGATCTTTTAGGCAATGAGGGAAGACAAAAGTCTGCTTAAGAAAAAGGGGCATAATCCAATGGTAATTAGGGGTATGGTGGTAGCAGCAAGGAAAGAGAGAAAAAGTTAAGAGGTAATTCCAAAGTGGTAAGACATCAGTAGGAGGTAGAGACTAACTACTGGAAGCTACTGTATACTTCAACAGAATATATATATACACATATATAGTATAATATGCATCTTAATATCATATGACAAGCAAATTCACAATTAGTGAGAGCAGAACTCGTGATCCCAGCCCTTCGTACATACCCCAAATTCATCCAATATTTCCCAACTCAAAGAATGGCACCACCGTCCACTCAAACAATCCAGAAAGGCAGAAATCACCTTGGACTCATCCTTCTCCCCAAATCCCATTATAAATCTATTGTCAAGTTCTCTTGATTTTTCAACTAGGTCTCTTGAATCCATTCATCCATTTACTTCTCACCACCTTAACACCTTAATCTAGGATGGCATCACTTATTATTTGAACTATTGTAACAGACTCCTAACTGGTCTTTTTGTCCACTTTCCAATTTATTTCTTATATTGTAACTAGTGTTTTATTATATTAAAGGGGAGAGAAAGAAAGAGAGAGAGAGAGAGAGGAAGGGAGGGAGGGAGGGAAAGAAGGAAGGAGAGAGAAAAACAGAGAGAAAGAAAACATCAAAAAGTTAAAAACATGATCCTCTGGTAACAAAAATAAGACAATATCATCTTAATTCAAATGTTATTTTAGCACAAATGATAATACCAATTTGGTACTATACATAAGTAAATGGCAAGTTTCAAAACAATACTAATAAAGTGATAAAATTTGCAGAAAGCTAGCCCAGGCTCCTTAAACCCTATTTTTTCCCCCAAAGACTATCTGTGTAAGCTGGTGAACACATAAAAAGGTTCTACTTACTTACCAGAATAGGCCCAGTAAAGATTCTTTCTCAAATTATTTAACATGTATTAGCTCAAGTTAGTATATGGATTTGAAAAGAATGCAAAGGTACTATAATCTTTCTGTTTCTTCCTTATCATAGCCCAATTTCTCATTCTACCTTTCAAAACAGTATGGCTTTCCAGAGGATAGTAAACTAAATATTCAATATCATCACGGTAATATAAAGCTTTATAATGACTATCAGAAAGAAAAAGTATTTCATAAAAATCTCTAAAACAAATACCAGCTATAGAACAACATCCAATTAATTAATTCCCTAATTATTCTCTTATATTGTGACCTGTGGAAATTCTATAGTAATTTCTATTCTAATTAATTCTATTCTAAATCATCTAAATATTCTAATTGGTTCATGGATGGGACATCTCTGTAAACCACACAATTCTCTAAGCTGTGGATGGTAACTTGCATTGCTGTAGCAAAGGAATATTATTAGTATGTGAATACTCACAGCTTTTCCCTCCCCAACCCACCAACAATAACTTCTTCTATTCCAGCTTGGTTTCTGGAATCTTATGGCTAAGACCTAGAGCACTGAGTAAAAAACATAGAACTGGAGAAGTGAAGACAAAGGCTTTGTGCTGGAATGAGCCAAGTATTACCATAAGGAGAAAGGGTAGGACAGAAGTCCAGCACAATGGGACAGAGAAGAGGTGGTGAAGAGCTTCACACAGCTTAGGTGATGGAGACTGGAGAACCAACAGTGGAGGAAAAAGATGTTTTCAGAGGGGGCAGTGTATTGTGTGGAGGATGCAGAGTGAACAAGACAGTAAAGAGAACTGTAAAGATTTTTTAGCATTCATTAATAAGTTGAAAGCATTGCCCCTAACAACTAGAATAAGACAAGGATGCCCCCTTTCACTACAATTCAACATAATACTGGAAGTCCTAGCCAGAGCAATCAGGCAAGAAAAAGAAATAGAGGGCATCCAAAATGGAAAAGAAGAAATCAAATTATCTGTTTGTTGATAAGATGATCTTACAACTATTACAGAAAACTCTCAGGACTCTTCCAAAAGCTCCTAGATTTAATAAATGAATTCAGTAAAGTCTCAGGTTATAAAATCAACATAAAAATCAATAGCAATTCTATATACCAACAACAGCCAAGAGGAGAACCAAATCAAGAACTCAATTACATTTATGATAGATGCAAAAAAAAAAAAAAACCTAGGAATAAATGTAACCAAGGAGGTGAAAGATCTCTACAAGGAGAACTGCAAATCACTGATGAAAGAAATCACAGCCAACACTAATGGAAAAGTATCCCATGATCACGGATCAGAAGAATCAATATTGTTAAAATCACCATACAGCCCAAAGCAATCTACAGATTCAATGCAATTCCTATCAAAATA
This sequence comes from Indri indri, assembly GCA_004363605.1. Lineage (NCBI taxonomy): Eukaryota > Metazoa > Chordata > Mammalia > Primates > Indriidae > Indri > Indri indri. The sequence goes on from RJWJ010000866.1 coordinate 150,356, forward strand.
CGAATGTCATTTTTCATAGAATTAGAAAAAACTGTTCTAAAATTCACATGAAACCAAAAAAGAGCCTGAATAGCCAAGGAAATCCTAAGCAAAAAGAGCTAGAGGCATCACATTACTTGACTTCAAATTATACTACAAGGCTACAGTAACCAAAACAGCATGGTACTGGCATAAAAGTAGACACATAGATCAATGGAACAAAAATGGAAAACCCAGAAATAAAACCATTTACCTATAACCAACTGATCTTTGACAAAGCAGACAAAAACATACACTAGGAAAAGGACACAATATTTAATAAATGCTACTGGGAAAATTGGATAGCCACATGCAGAAGAATGAAACTAGATCCCTGTCTCTCACCATATACAAAAATTAACTCAAGATAGATTAAAGAGTTAAATGTAAGACCAGAAACCATAAAAAATCCTAGAAGAAAACCTAGGAAAAACTCTCTGGACATTGGTCTAGGCAAAGAATTTATGACTAAGACTCCAGAACAAATGCAACAAAAACAAAAATAGATAAATGGGACCTCATTAAATTTAAAAGCTTCTGCACAGCAAAAGAAATAATCAAAAGAATAAAAAATCTACAGAATAGGAGAAAATATTCACAAACTATGTGTCTGACAAAGGACTAATATCCTGAATCTATGAGGAACTCGTACAACTCAGCAAGAAAAGGAAAAAAATATTAAAAAGTGGGCAAATGACATGAACAGGCATTTTTCAAAAGAAGATATACAAAAGGCCAAAAATCATATGAAAAATGTTCAACATCACTAATCACCAGAGAATGAAAATTAAAACCATAATGAGATACCATCTTACTCTGATGAGAACAGCTATTATTAAAAAGACAACAAACTTTGTTATAATGAACCTTATAAATTTCTACCAAGCAAATTATTTGAATTAAATTCTTTAAAAAAAGGCAAAAACCAATGTATGTTGCCATAGACACAGTGAAAAAGAACATGTATACACTGTGGATGGGAATGAAAATTATTACAACCTCTACAAAGATCAGTATAGAGGTTTTTTCAAAGAACTAAAAGTAGGTCTACCACTTGATCCAACAATCCCACTAAAGGATGCCTACCCTAAGGAAAAGAAATCATTATAAGAAAAAGATACCTGCACTTGTATGCTTACTGCAGCACAATTCACAATTGCAAAGATATGGAATAAACTTAAGTGCCCATCAACTGATGAGTGAATAAAGAAGATGTGGTATATATACGTGTGTGTGCATACATGTGCACCATGGAATACTACTCAGTGGTGAGAAAGAATGAATTAATAATGTCTTTTGCAGCAACTTGGATGGAACTGGAGGCCATTATCCTAAGTGAAGTAACTCAGGAATGCTACATGTTCTCACTTATAAGTGGGAGCTAAACTACGGCTATGCAAGAACACTCAGAGTGATGTAATGGGCATCAGAGACTCCAAAGGGGGGGAGGGAAGGGGAGAGGGATGCAAAATTACCCATGGGATACAATGTACACTACTCAAGTGATGGGTACACCAGAAGCCCAGACTTCACCACTATACAATCTACACACGTAACAGAAGTCAACTTGTGCCCTCTAAATCTATTAAACTTCAAAAAATGGAAAAAAATGGCTTCCCTCTTTGTAAACACCCTTGATGAGATACCAGGAATAATTTGATTTGCTCTAAATTGTCTAATCATCTGTATTTCTTTGAATGTGACCATAACTGAAGCCAGAATTATTGGGTCTGGCTTTTTGTTTTCTGGTTACAGGGAAGCCTCACTGTTTGCAGCATGTAGAAATACGACCTTTTCAGGGATGAAAGACTAAGAAGGACATAACTTCAGTCCCTACGCTTTACCTATGAGAAGTCCGAGTGGCAAAAACACATACTTGGCAATAGATGAGCGAATGACCCTCAGCCCCTACCTCCCATCCTCAGCCCGCCTTGAGTAAACACCCTCATGTTCTACCCCCAGCCATCAGCAAGGTCAGTGCTCATACTGTTCAGAAAGTTAGCTCTCTAATGAATAGTTCATTCTAACTATTGACACCCTAATGAAAGAACACATTATGAAACCTGGTATCATTCATCCAATCAATCTTCCCAACTTCCCCGGTAGCCACATACAACATTTAGAGTCCAATTTAGAATTCTTCCTTTATAGCAGGAAGACTGTTTATGCATCTGGAGCTGTTGACCCTGTTAGTACCACTGGAGGGCATGAACCCTCCAGTCAATCTTCTATCAACCAAGAGTTGTTGACCTGCAATGTTGCAGGGCCAGATGAGGTATTAGAGATGCTATTAGAATTTAATCTCCATGAAGGAAGGGACTCGCCTCTTTTGTCCACTGCTGTGTGTTCCGTACCTGAAATAGTAGGAATATTGAATACGACAAGCATTTTTACTGCCTTTGTGGAGCTCATATCACGACAAACTCTAAGGTAAATCTTATCAATTTATCTTGGAGTTAAAATTTGTATGTACTGTACACCTTAGCTTCAGGTATTATAACATGCAGGTGTTGGGAGATTCTGGGTGCTGACCCATGTTCCAGGTCTGCAATAATGATAACAGCTTACCTTTTAGTAATACTTTGCAGCTTACAGCATGATTTTATATTATAATGGATGCTCCTTAGGAAAAATTCCAAATGCAGCCTGTGAAACTCCTGGTACAACTGTACAATGAATTTTCCTTCTTATAAATTTTCTTATTCTCAGAAATAATGGCTTCTGGGAGTTACTCTTAGGCAAGGTAAGCCCAGAGTCTCTATTCCCTGTCTGATAAAATATCTGCATATTTGTACTTGGGGAAATTAGTCATGTTGAATGATTCTCTGGCTAAAGTCCCATTGGGATCCTGTTTTAGATAATTTTGCCACCATAACTAGAAAGTTTTGATAATGTAGATAATTTTGCCACCATATATAATTTATGAAAATAAAATTTTCTCTATTTGCTTTCCAAACAGGGTTAACAGAGTATACATAGATTGCACCGGGGAGCCACAATTTTGGTCCCCAGAAGAGTAATAGCGAAGTGTTTGTGTGTATGTTTGTTTTCTAAAGGCCAGAACAGCACTTTCCAGAAACTCTCACTTTCTCCCTTCAATGGGACGAAAGGGGTTCCTGGTTTCCTGCCTCTGCAGATTCCTCTATCCAAGGCTGAAGCCAACACTTCTATTGTTTTCTGCTTCCAATGACTAAGGAGATAATGCCAGCTCTGGGACCCAGGACCTCCTAAAAATTGAAGTTTTCACCTTCAGGCAGAGTGCTAACAGCAATTTAATAGGCAATGAGGGCCAACTAAACATTTTTTTTTAGTAATTTCTATCATTTGGTGTCCTAAAATGTCCAACTCATGACAATTTAAAAAAATCAAGGCATGGTGTAGTTCAGAGGGTGAGAGGGTGTGTGTGTGTGTGTGTGTGTGTGTGTGTGTGTGTCGGTGGGTGACAGGAAACTAAACACATGTACACACATACAATATCATTTTTTAATATAAAGGAAACAAGTCCCTTTTCCTAATAGAAAATCAACTAAAACACTTTTAGAACAGATTAGAAAAGGAGAAAAAGGAAACTTTCTATGGAAGAAAGCCATCTTCCCATCAATATCCAACACTAAAGGAACTTCAAATACTTTTTGCACAATCCCACAATTTTAAAAGTTCCTTAAAAGAAAGGCAACTTAGAGTAGTTTATAAAATTCTTCATAGCTGAATCGCTGAAAATCTCTCTCAAGTCAACTGTCGTTGACGGCCTAATACCATTTAACAATCAGATCCTTGCAACAACAGAAAGAATTTTTTTTTAACCTAATCTAAAAAAATAAAAGCTATCAAATAACATGGTTCTTCTAAAATTAACTGTTAAAAAAATAAACACCGAATAACATCCAAGTAATGAACTTCCCCAGAGGAGCACAACACGCATCTCTTCAGCTCAATTAGATGGCTGGAGGTAGACACATGCGTCCCTTTGCCCTTTCCTCAACCCCCACCCCAATTATGGGTTTGCTTTTCCTGCACCTAAACTTCAAGGGCACCGACTTTCACTTAGGGATGACAAACGGAATGTTACTGAGTCACAATGGACTGGCCCAACAATCTTTATATTTGCTATTAGGCTACACGTGTGTGCCTGTTTTGCATATTGATCTTGAATCGGGTAGTCTCCAAAGAAAACGAGATAGTATAAAGGTAGATGCAATTATAGTGTATCTTAAATACACACGCTGGACCATGACCGAGAAACTTGTATGGTTTTATCTCAATTTCAGGTCCTATTTATATGTTCTAAAGGTCGACCTTACCATCATACTTCCTAGTTTATTCCATCATAATTCATAGTTTAACATGCTGTTAAACTATGTATGAATGTAGAGCTTTACTTTTTTTATTGTACGTTTAATCTAGATTCTTGCCAAAGTGTGTTCCATGATATCAGCATCGCCCGGGAGCATATTAGAAATGCCGAATATTAGGTCGATCCCCGGATCGGATGAATCAGAATCTTCACTTTCAACAAGTTTTCAGCATGATTCCTGTGCATGTTGAAGAAGCAGAGCTCTAAATGACTCTCTCATTTTCTCATTTATTTAACAAATATTTATCGATCTCCCACACTGTTGTCAGGCACCCTTGAGAGATACTCAAACAGGGGCAAGACTAATAGCAAACCGTTTTCAAGGTTTCCACTTGAGGAAGTGAAATAACTTCCAACTTCATGGCAAAATAAACAGAAAGAAAATGAAAAATTCTTCCATTTGGCATTCCATTTATACAGAATCACTCACAGGAGATTTTAATTTAAAAAGCTACTTTGTTATCCACTAGTTTCTGGAGACCTTTATTAGTACTTTATCCAAAAGGTAAAGAGAGTCCTTTTCAGTAAAAACCAAATGCCTGTGGGCCAACCCCAGTGCTTGTTTAAAATGTAAAATTTTCCAGGGGAAAAAGGGAATGAATTGGGAAGAATGAGAATGATCTTGAATTTGCTCTTTAACAAGCCTGTGGGTGATTGCCACACCCTCTAGAAGCTTCTTCCTGAAAGTGTAGATAGAGCACAAAGGGGCAACTGTTGCATCACCCAGACACTTTTCAGAAATGCAAATGCTCCAACCCCATCCCAGACCTAAAGGAATGAGAATTTGTGTTTAACAAGATGCCCAGATCATGTGCCTCTGCACAGTAAAGTTTGAGAAGCACTGTACTAGAGTATGCAACCACTTCCTGAAGTTACTGCATGTAGAACAAAAATGCACTCCCTGACTTTTGAGGCAACCCACCCTTCTGGTTTTCCCAGGACTGAGGTGTTCCCAGGATTCTGGGTTTTAAATGCGGGATGATCAAACTGGGACAATCCCGGGCCAACAGGGATGGCTGCACACCCTATACAATTGTCATGCTCATATGCTAGAACACGAGCTCCCAAATACCACCCCCTTCATTCTCCACCTCTCCCGCCCCCAAATGGCATCAACATAAGCTCATTCTTCTTTTTCCTAAGTAAAAGACCCTCCTTCCATCCCAAGATATACCAAATGGCCATTTAAAGAGAAACTTGAGATATTAAGAAAAAGAATTCATTTTTCTCCCCTCTAAACCTCTACAGAAAAGAAGAGTCATCGGTTCAAACTACAGATTGAATTACAGTCCCCAAAGCATACCAGGGAACACAATCTAATCACAGATGCTCAATAAACTCCGGTGCCACTAAATCTACTTTACTTTTACTCCATTTGTTCTATTCATCATGGGTTATTTTCACTATCTTGGGCATATAAATATTTTAGTTCACATATACAATTTAATTAGTTAAAAGTACAAAATTAAAGCCAAAATAGCACATTTGTCCTGGCCAGAGAAACGAAAGGCACCAGCTAGTCAACGAAGAACAGAGATGTGCTTTTGAATGGAGACAGCTGTTATCTTGGTTAGCGTGGCTGTGGTTAGAATCAGGGGTGTTATCTGGGCTTCCTATTTAAGCATCAGGGGTCTGGAGTTGTTGCTGCTTCAGAATTAGGCAACGTTTCAGCTCCTGCCATTCCGAATTAAGCAATACAGCCGCTCTCTGTCTCTCCCCATCTATTAAACAGGACCACCTGGTGACAGCCTCCACGCCTGGTGTCTCAGAAAGATTTTCACCTTTGCCCATGACCGTCCATTCTCAAACTCCGACCGTTTAGAGAGTTTATCAAAAGTGCAAGCACCCAGGTACACGCCGCAGAAATTCAGGAAGTGTATAGAAGGATCCAGGAACTCTTCTCTGAGAAAAACACCCCCAGCACCTCCAGTTCTTCTTAGGCACATGGCCAGAGAACACACTAGAGCAGCCCTACATGGATTGATGCCGCTGATCACAATGACAGATAACAGTCATCGTCATCATCTCCATTTTATCAATGAGGAAACAATGGCATGGAAAGTTTAAGGACTTTTACCAAGGTCAACAAACTACCAGTTGGTAAAAATGGGACTGAAATTCAAACAAAGTAGTTCTATAGCTCATGATTGCAGACATGATGTTATGTTACTTCTCACCCCATGATTTTGAGTATTTAAACATCCTGAAGCCAGGTATGCTGGACCCAACTACCAACATAGTTCAGAAACATCAGAACTTCAGTGTGTACAGATGGAATGGCCCTTTTACCAATTAATCTCTAGGTTTCTCCCAGGACCAAGAACAATGCTTACAGCGACCAGATGGCTGTTGTTGGTAATACTGTTGCTGTTTTATTTCTTCTTTCATGAAAATGCTCCCCTTACCCCACTGTAATATAACGTGTGCAGTAAGGGAATCATGCCAGAGAAACCTGAAATCGTGAACACAATAGGCTTGTGTTGAGGGAAACGGTGTACATTATATGCATGCAACTGTCTTACCTCCCTGCTATTCGGCTACACAGCAGCTCATGTGTGTGTGCTCCCATGCCCTCCTGTCCTCTCTCTCGCCTGGTATAATCTCCACTCCCTGTCTCAGAATGTTTTCTACCTTTGCCCACATTCATTGCTCTCAAACTTCAACTTTTTCAGAGTTCTTCATTTGCAATTCGCCAGGATGCCAAGGATGGTGCTATGGACTAATAACAATGTCCATCAAGGGCACTCTGAAGTTGGACAGAGACTCAGTGGATACAGGTGGTTCAAGCACATGCTTGCTACCAAATGCTGGAGATGCTGCTTCCATCCTGCAGAGTGATAAGACAAGGAATAGCAGAGCCTTCTACCTCTGGGAGGACCAATGTGTTCCCTGTTTTTTATTTGCATCACTAGAGCAACCCAGAGAACAGGAACACTTTAGACCAGCAGTCCGAATCTTCATGTCTAGGTTGCACACAGGATCTTATGTTTGCCTGCTATGCGATGCCCTGTTTCCTCCCTCCTACCAGTGGACGATTCCGAACTTGAGATGTGGAAGGAAGGGGAGTAGGGATATAGGTCCGTCAACAAAAGGACAACACAGTGGTCATCACACAACTTACTGTCTTCTCCCTGTCCTTACCCATATCTATCAAGGAAGGAATGTTGATATTTATAGAAGTTGGGAAGTGGATGTAGGCACACCTTCACGGGGAGTTTATGAGCATAAATGCAAACTCATGTGAGGGAATTCATCCAAAAAGAATCTGCAGCCCACCAGTAACATATGTATACATTTAAGAATTACAAGAGGGGATTTTTAAAGAGAAAGAGGAAGAAAGCATTTTTGTGGAGTGTCCGGGATAAATAGGAATAAAGGCAGAGGGAAAGTGGACAAATGAACAATTAAGTGGTGAATTCACAGACACCATCTATTCTGTTACCTACAGTGGAAAAGAGAGTTATTTTTTGGTAGTGGAAAATGACCCACAGGAAGAGTGAATGTCCATTTGGTCATGTATGTCTGGGGCTAGGGAGAGGGGGGTTCTTTGTTTTAAGCAATTGGGCTCACGTTTTCTATTTTTTCGCTTAGCCACAGATTGTGGAAACCATGGCATTTTAAAAGCATAGTTTCCTGGAAAATAACCCCTTATCACAGTGGTTCTGGAGGTTTAGCTTTCACTGATGGGCAAACACAGTAAAAACATGTGAGAACATCCAAGGCAGCAAGGGACAGGCTGGGGTGGGTGCAGAAGGCTGGCACACAGGTGCCATTCCTTGTTTTCCCAGTGAGGATAAAATAAGGCAACCGCTACCATCTTTAACCATCATTTTGTAAAGATTAAAGGTAAAAATGGAATTAATTGAACATGAGAGCAAAACTCCCTGGACTGTTTTTATTTTTTTCTTATTTTGCTGTAGACTTGGGGGAAATGGAATAGCTGATACATCACCAGCCCCCAAATCAGTGTTGGAAAAAAAGAATCACTGAATTAGATGAGTTCTAAGGACTTTTCTATCAAGGTCCTTAAGACCTTGTACGTTCAACACATTTAGGTGGTTTGTGGACACAAGTGGGTAACCTGGAAGTCACAAATTATATCCAGCTTTGAATTAGTGCCATGAAATATTTAGCCCTTACTATGAATCAGTGGAACTTGGCTTTCAGAGGAGGAAAGTAGATAAAATATAACCAGAAATGGAATCCCATTTTTTTTTTAAAGGGTGACATATATCACATCAGCTACCAAGAGAAAATGTGCAGTATGAAAAAAAAAAAGAGAGAGAGAGAGAGAGAGAGTTAGGCTGACTGTCAAAAGATGTGAATTTTAGCCCTCATTCTGTCTAAAAAAATGATGATTTGGGGAAAACTCCTCAATATTTGAGGTCTCAGTTTGCTCATCTGTAAAATGAACGAGTTGATCCAGAGGCCTTGCCGCCCTTTCTTTTTTCATAATGAAGGTGGGGAAAGCCCTGGATGATTACCTTGGAAAGCAGTTCCTGCATCAGATAATATCCGTGCACCATCTGCTACTGCAGAAAAAAATCAAACATGTTTCCCTACATCGACCACACATCGGTGCGAAGAACACCGAGTCCAAGCTGCTGTTACGATTTACATTAAACATTCTGGAGTGCATACATTGGATTCATGAAAGATATGGGGGATTTGGTTTCTCCCACCTGCTTTGGAAGCCTAGAGAATACTCCGTGATTTATATGTAGGTCACAGAATGAAATAAGTGTTCTGCTAAACAGCCTATGCAAATGACCATGCACCAATCACTTACAATAATTAGGAACTTATAAAATGACCATATGTAGTCATTATGAATAATTACATTAAACCACAAAGGAAATTTCTCTCCCAACCCTCCCCCTGAATCCTGAAGGAAACCTGTGCCATAGAGAGGCAGCAGGTAATTAAACACCAATTTTTTTTAAAAAGTGTACAGTTAAGAAAAGCAATTTCCTATAGTTAAGAATTGCCTCGTGTTCATAGAAGCCTGGTTTGAATGTCAAATGTGATTTTTGAGGATAAAAAAAAATCACAAAGAAAACCAAAACAACAACAAAAAAACATGGGGAGATGGGAAGAGCATTGAGAGGACCTAAAAGTCCCTTGTCTTTTCCAAACCCTCCTGGGCCAACTTCTCCAGGTAGTGGTGGGAAAAACATTGGGAACACTTTCCAATCTAGGAAGCATTTTAACAGCACACCTCATCCCATGCGTCCTAAACTTGTAGTTCAGTCACTTCGAATGTTATTTGGCAGTGTGTTGACTCATGTTTGGTTGAAATTCCCCAGCATGCTTCATTACCTAACCAATAAAGCAATCCAGTGGAGTTATTGAATCCTACGCCGCTTGCTGTAATACCACCCTCCTGTTTTTATTTCGATATGTGATTGCTCCCTGGACTGTTGCTCGAGAGGGAGATGTATGTTTCATAACCCTTTTTTTAAAAAATCATTCCCATCAGCTATACAAGACTTCCACTTTAATACTCCGTCTCCTCCTAAACAAAGCAAACGAACAACCAAAACCACACACCAACATAAATCCAAAATAAATCATGGAAACTAATGTTTCTTGCTGTGTTATTTTAATTTAATATACTCTAACAACAGGGCGAAAAGATAGCCAACTCATTATTTTCATTTCCTACAGAGCAAGTTACTTTGGCCAGAGATTTCTTTTTAGCTTGAGAGTAAAGCTTCCATTTTATTCTTGTGAAGAGGAAATGATTTCACATCAGAGGGGAGGGCCAAAAGTTAAAATGTAAGCAAGTCAGTAACAGGGACCTAGAAATGTTTGGAGATGGTTAAAATCTCAAGACACTCTGGAATGCCAACAATGTCCACTAAAACACTGAGATGAAGGAACATTTTTCTTGGGGCATTCTGAGTTAAGAACAGGTCAGAAAGTCCTAGCATCCCATAAGGAACCCAGAGAGTCCAATCAATCTCAATAAAAGAAAATCAAATTTTGGAAAAAAAATTCAGCTTGTCTGCCATCCAATTTCATTTAAAAATTTTTATGTAAAATCTCTACATAAAAGAGAGACTACATTTCTACTCCCATTGGACCACTAGGATTTTCTTAAAGTTACAAACAATGTCTTTGTAAAAAATTATACTGCTTGATCAACAGGATCACATTATCTGTTTTAAACTTTGGGGTTCCTGAAAAAATAATATACATGTCTGGCTGTGGCAGCTGCATCATGAACTTTTGTGAGATCTGGCAGATAACATCCGTAACAGATGTACGGCGGCATCACTCCTATTTTTATCCCCTTCAAGAACAGCCTATTTTGAATTTTGTAGATTGTCAGACATGGCAGATAGGAAAACCCAAAGTCAAAAAGACTTGAGTTACCACAGATACCATCAGAATCCATACAGAATCCTAAAATGCTGAAAAAACCTGAAAGTGTCCTTAGGGATCATCTAGAGTAAAGTTTCTTAAACTTTAGATATTCTTATATAATCTTCCTGGATCACCTATACTTATAATTCTCTAATAGTCCTTTAGAATTAACCTTGTTTTGTTATTAATTACTCAACTACCTGCTAAGAAATAATATACATAAAAGCATAATTTCTATGCTCTAGATTTTTTCCTATGGATTTAATGTAATCAATATCAGTATTAAAGTGTATTCAGGTATGACATGGCTTGGATGTTGGCTCCTCCAAATCTCATGTTGGAATTTGATCCCCAGTGTTGGAGATGGGGCCTGATGGAAGGATTTTGGATCATGGGGTAGGATCACTCAGGGACTGTCCTCACGGTAATGAGTGAGTTCTCACTCTGTGAGTTCCCATGAGAACTGGTTGTTAACAAGAGTTTGGCACCTCCTCCTCCTCCTCCTCCTCCCTCTCTGACCATGTGATCTGCACACGTGGGTGCCCCTCTGCCTTCCGCCATGAGTGGATGCTCCCTGAGACCCTCGCCAGGAGCAGATGCTGGCATCATGCTTCTCGTACAGCCCACAGCACTGTGAGTTGAATGAAGCTCTTTTCTTCATAAATTACCCAGCCTCAGGTGTTCCTTGATAGCAACACAAACAGACTAAGACAAGGTTTTATCAGGAATATGTGTGATAGTTTGTGAAACACCATTTGAGGTAAAAGCTTTCATTTACCAAGTAGGAAAACAGAACTCCGAAGTCTGTAAACCCACGACAGAACTGTGAACAGAACTCAGGTCTCCTAACTTCTAGTCTCAAACTCTCTCTCTCTCCTTTTCCCTCTGTCTGTGATAAGCAGCTTCACACTTACAAAGTTACTCAACACGTGTGAAGTGCTGAACCCAGGCCAGCCGCACAGGTGTGTGACCCCTGCAGTCACACTGGCCCCACTAAAGGGCCTCACGGCTGGTTGGATGTTCTGCTGCTTCCGCCTTCTTGAAATTGGTAACAATTTTTTAGCAAGGGAATCCGCGCTTTCATTTCGCACAGAGCTGCACCTGCTAGATCGTCAGTCCTGCCTGGAAGGATGCCTTAGCATACACCTAAAAATATCTTTAAATGAATAGTCAAGAACTAACCATACAGAATTCAGGTACTGAAAAAGAAAAGCGATGTCTATGGACCTGAGGCAATGGCAGCTGGAATCTCAGAGCATCTTCTTCAAACCCTATACAGATACACAAGAACAGATAAACCGCACATAAACCATACCTTTAGTGTAATGGGAAGACAAGAAAACACTATAAATTTAAGCAACCTGTAATTTGAAAACAAACACCATCTTCTAGCAGAACAATTTCTCTCTTATCCTGAGCTTCTGACAAGAATAGGAAGGGTCTAGAAAAATAAGAGAAGAAGAAAGAAGAATGGAGAGTTAAGATTGAACTAAAATTGCATCTGCTGTAAGTGTGAAAATACTGAAAAACAGAACTAGTAGTTCAGAGTACTAACTACAGTGAAGGGACTTCAAACTGTGTGCTAAATTTGGGAAGGTGGTATTGGGAAGACAACGGTTCTGGGGAATGGAGAGTAACTAGGGAGGGAGAACAATGCTTTGGAAACTATCACGTAAAGGCAACAAAAAGCAAGATGGAGGAATTTAGGATCCAGTAAAGACAAAAGAAATTTTAAAAAATGGTAACCCACATAACTCTTCCTCTGAAACCTCCTTGCCCCCAATAAAAATCAGTCATTAAACAAAATACACTTCACTGTGCTAACAGAAAAAAGCATCCATAGACTTGAAAACTTACGAACCAACCCAGACCACTAGCCTTGAAAAGCAAAAATGGAATCGAAACATATCAGCGGATGAAAGTCTCCCCCAAATTCCAACCATGCAGCGGAAGAAAACTATAACACATACTCCACACTGAACTAAATACCCTCACACATGTATGTGGGATTATATTAAAAACACATATATATTGAATCAAATTCAAAAAAATCTTTTAAAAATCAAGAATTCCAAAAAATAAAACAGAAATAGACAAGAATGGAGGAAATGACATGAGACTTGGATGAATTCATGAATGAAAAAGATGAAGAAAGCAAAATCAAAAGGTGTATGCAATACTGAATCAGATAGTCCCATTTTCTATGGATAAAGAAATTGGAGCCTATCGAGTATGTCAATTTGCTTAAATTTCAACAACCAGTTGTTCAAATGAATGAAGTGACTGTCTCTTACATATCACCCTGGCTCTATTAGTGTTTCACTTACCTTTGACATGCTTTGGTTTCTTTATCTTAAAAATTATAGAATTGAAATGAACACTATCTAGGACTTCTTAACATTATAACATTCTGGGATGCATTTCAAAGCTGAACCTCACCATCCTGCAGACCAGGTCTGATACCCTTGGCCATAAAGACCACCTGCCCTGTGTAAGTCCTGGTGAACAACATGGGAAATGGTGCAATGACATTTATCTTGTCACATTCTTTTCCTGGGTCATAGCCTTCAAACCTTACACTGTTTTTCAAGAACACTGTACCTACAGACCATGACCGTGAGGTGATTTATCACTATAATCTCAATCTACCAAATTCAGGGAGGTTGCTTAATAGTGTCCCATAGGAAGTTTCATCACACCCATACTTCTATGCAGCTGGAGAATCATTTTCACACTGGGTCCATCTGGGAGTGACTTTTTCAGGGGATAAAACCACACTGCCCCATCATGCTACAGAAAGAAGAGAGAATACCAGGAGGAACTCAGGCAGCTGGCTTAGGGACTCTGGGTTCTCAAAGCAGAGAGATAGCCTCAGAGTCACGACATCTCTCAAAATGGAGCAATGCCTTTTGAGGACATAAGATGGCACTGGGCTTGTCCATATGACATCACAGAGGCATCCTTAGAAATCAGTTGTGCACCTGCTATCCAAGGTAGACTGAACATTTTCAGACAGAACAACAATTTTTACCAAATTAGTCACCAGAGAATTAGATGCCTCACTGGCTTGGGCTGAACGTGAATAAAACACTCTGCAAGGGGGTAGGGAATTTCCAGAAAGGGAAATCCCATGGAAATCAGAACAGGTGTGATGCAGCAGATCTCAGTGGCATATTTTTCACCAGTTAACAACAATGGATTGTCTATTAATATTAAAACTTCTCTCAGTAGTATGTAATTGTGCTTATGTTAACTTTGTATTGAATAGTATAAGAGAAATATAATGCTATTCCAATAGCTGTGAATTAAGTTATATTTTAGGGGAGACTAAGTCCTATAACACACAGCTTCAGGTCTTGGGGATTAACCCAACAGAAGCTCAGGGATTAACCCAACAGAAGCTCAATGCTCATTTGCAGCTTGGTCTCGAGTAATCTGTGGTGTGCGATGATCATACAATCACTTGGGGACACAATCTCTTTCACCTTGTGTTAATAATAGGGCAACTTCAAAACCTGGCCTCTAGGGTCACGGTGGATGGATAACAGGGACTGGGAAAGGCCATATGTGTGGCTTATGGCTAAATCTGGAAGTGCCACTCATCATTTACGCCTACTGTGTATTGTCCGAACACAGCCACATAAGCTCAATTTAGCCATAGAGGAGGCCCCAGTACACAGCCTACTCGCATGCCCAGGAGAACAGTAAGGTAGGTTTGGAAAACACAAGGCACTGTTGCTGCTTCAGACTTGCTAATCTTTTTTCTGTGTCTGCATAAAATCCCAAGTTGGAAGAACTTTATACGCTGTTACTGGTGAACACTTGAATGTGGTAGGACCCACCTGGCTTTTTGCTGTTACAATTGTGCAGCCTAGGATGGGCGGATGAGATGGGGAACTGCATAGAGAACGCTGCCTCCTCTATCCAGCTTACTTCTGTCCAAATGTGCTATGCATGACCTTCGCTCCACACATCCCATACACGTTTCATCAGCGTTTCTGGGAGAGCACTCAGCTGGGGCAGGACATCTCTGCAGCTTGGTGGAGGCACGTTCTACTAGGGATGCTTTCTTTTCACCTATTCAGAATTCAAATCAACTACTACACTTTCTGACTTTCCAACCTGAGCCCCAAAGCAGGGGTTTGTTAGTGAGATGGGTGACCTGCGATGGGGAGCACATGGTCATCTCACTTTCAGATAAGGTCCCTGAGAGTCAATGAGTTTTTTTTTTTAAAAAGAAAAGAAACTGCTGAGTAAGCAATTCTCTTCCTTCTGGCCAGAACCGTGCTATCCTCTAATCAATTCCTCCCCTTTTAGTCAATAGTGACCATGACCCTCACCGTAACCCCATGTCCATTTCTGTTGGGTGGGCTTTCTTTAAGTGCCTCATTTCTAACAGTTTAAGGAAAGAGCTGGATGTGAGTATCACAGTGCAAGGGTCCCCACTCATGGAAAAAAGCCCTTTGCTGACCTGTTTTATCTTTAAGTGGGCACAAAGCACCACTCTCCTCTTCCCCCTTTCGTAAAGGTCAAGGGAACAGGCTTCTCATTTCTTTTCTTTTTTCTTTCTTTCTTTTTTTTTGGAGAGGCTTTTTGGTTCACATAGTCTCCCTTGGAGGAGCTCTGAGCACTGACTGCAATTTTCATGGCTACGGACTTTAAAAGGGCTACAAAACTTTCTTGCTGTTGCTCTGCTTTATACTTCCAAAAATGTTTCTTCTATTTGTTCTACATCCTGAAAATTGTGGCACTAAGTCCAAAAGCAGGAGGAGAGCATTGCTGTCTGAGACAAGAGAACATCCCACCACTGTGGAGGAAAACAGTGGTACTTTGTAGTATGGGAGAAACTAGAGCTGGCGGTTAAGGGACCTTAGACCCGAGAAACCCTAGATCCTGGCCAGACCCATATCTAGAGGGTCCAGTTTTGACCCTCTTCTGACATATACCTCCCCATGGGGTGAGGAGTGCACAGGGTCAGGGAAATGTCCACCTAGCTCCTAAACTCCACTCATTTGGGAGTACCCTAAAACACAGGTTGTGTTTTGTTTTGTTGACAAAGTGGCTAAGCCCACTCCAGGCCCTGCAAAGCTTGTGTGCCAGGTATGTCCTCCCTAGGAAAGACAACACCAGTTGTATGTATCCTCAGGTCTAAGATGGGGGGTTAGGGAGCAGCCACTGGGAAGTGTGGTCAGTTTGCAAGCATTAGCTGTAAGTCACACGCACGCATGCTGGGTCACTCATACGCGGTACCTTTTGCAAATGCTAAGGGAGCTGAGCAGCAGCACCAGTTTTAGAGTCTAATTCTAACTCTGCTACTTACTAGCTCTGTATCCTAAAGCAAGCTGTTTTGTTGTCATTGTTTCCTGCATACGCTGTGGTACCCTCACTTGGAAAATGGTGATAACAGCAGTAGAAATGGCACTTTGGATTCATAGATTAGACTGGCCAGTGGCTATACGGTGCTCCCAAGGAGCATGGCGCATAATGAAGATTTGGTAAGTGTTTCTGATGTTCATTTTGTGGTTGAAAGAAAACTAAAATAGCAAATTTAATGGACAACTTTTCCCTAGATGTTGCATATTGTTATTTAGGTGGTAGGTGAAAATATTGTTGAGTGTGTTTTGGTGAACTTAGGACGGACAGGTGCTGTACACACACAAGTGGCTCTTCGTGCTAATCGCCTGGTCTAGATTCCTGCTAAAGGTCACTGAGCTTCTGCACAGCCTGGAAACACTGACCTCTCCCTGTCTATCACTGCATTCCCTCAAAGATGTGTAGGTACAACTGGGATAATTTGCTGAACCACATGGATGACTTGGGAAATTAGATGGCTTATGGTCCACTGTCCATGGTGTTCTGTTTTACATCAACTCTTATTAAGTAAGGAAGGGAGTGGGGAATTTTTTTAAACTCTCTCCTTTGTCATTTTCTACCAGAACAGACCAGATCTGGTAGATCCCTTTCTTTAAGGATGAAATTTAATACCACGTTTAATAATGAATACTTTTGGGGGGAACCATGATCACTTTCTACAGAAACACATCCTGTATTTCCTGAGCACAATATATTTTATGTGAAGTGTCCATATTTACTTCACTCAGAAGTACAAAAAATCAATACTGATGGTAGCTGTGAATTTATCTAAGGAAGAAAAATCTCCAATCCAAGCAGTTAAAAAATATTGCTTATGCTGGTTTTTGACCAACTTCAAAATAGTGCTTAGTGACAATAACTCCAGCCCACCTTAACTTAGCTCATGAGCAGTTCTTTCAACTTCTAGCTATTTTTCTTAAAAAGTAGAATATGTGAGGGGGAGCAAGATGGCTGAATAGACTTTCCAGTGATCATCCCCCTTGCAGAAACACCAAACTGAACAATTATCCATGCAAGAAAGCACCTTCAGACATCAGCAAATGTCCACAAGTATAAAAAACATCCTGGGAAACATGACCTCACCCAATGGACTAAATAAGACACCAGTGACCACTCCTGGAGTGACAGAGAAATGTGAGCTCTCAGGGAATTCAAAATAGTTGTCCTGAGGAAGCTCAGCAACCTTCGGGATAACACAGATAAATTTCTCTGATAGCATTCTGAATTCTTTAACAGATTAAAATATTTTTTAAAAAATGAAACATAAATCCTAGAGCTGAAAAATTCAATTGAAAAACTGAAAAAATATGTTGAAGTGCCTCAACTATGGAACTGATCAAGCAGAAGAAAAAATTAGTGAGCTCCGAGACTAGCTATTTGAAAAGACACAGAAGAGAAAAAAAAAAAGAATAAAAAAGAATGAAGTGTGCCTCTAGGATCTAGAAAATAGCCTCAAAAAAGCAAATCTAAGAGTAATGGGACTTAAAGAGAATGCAGAGAAAGAGATCAGGGTAGAAAGTTATTCAAAGAAATAATAACAACGAACTTTCCAAACCTAGAGAAAGATATAAATATCCAGGTACAAGAAGGTCAAAGAACACGAAGCAGACCCAACCCAAATAGACTACCTCAAGCCATATAATAACCAAACTCTCAAATGATAAGGACAAAAAAGAATCCCAAAAGCAGCGAGAGAAGAAGAAGAAGAAGAAGAAGAAGAAGAAGAA